>VXBT01002861.1:3021-74188 GCA_013400235.1 Oriolus oriolus
CGGGCTGGGGCCCGGCGGCGCCCCCGGCAGCAGCGCTGGACGCAGCGCGGGGGGCGAAATGCGGCGCTGGGTCTGGGGCCGGGTCGCTGCCGCCTCCTGCCCCGTCGGCTCCCGGAGCCGCACTCCGGGTCGGAGCTGCCCGGAACCACGCGGGGAGAGTTCCCTCGCCGCCGATGTGTTTGGGTGAAGGCTGCTCTGCTCGGGGACATCGAACCTCCGCCGCTCCTCCTGGGCTAGCTTGTAGCTGTTTTTCTAAAAATGTTTCTGCTTTCACCCGGAGTGAGCCGTCCCCCTGCTCCGGGTGTGCTTGGCGCGCACTGTACTGGACTGTACAGGACTGAGCTGTAGCTCTTGAGGGAGAGGCAAGCGTGGTGATGCAGCTGAAGTCTGCACGGTGGTGCAAGACAAACTTTTCTGAGACGTGCCAGTTTGGCTTTGAAATACTGCTAGCAAAAATCCTTACGTTCTGCCAGTAGAATTAGTTGTATCTTATTTACATGCTAATAATTAAATAAGAGAGATCACAGTTCAGTGTGGGCCTTTCCTTTCTAGAAACCTGAATTGTCAGACCTTCCACGTACAAGGTCTATGTGTCTCTAGAGGCACATGTTCACAGTCTTACCTGACCACGCTCCCACGGGTAAAGCGAAACACTGTCCAAGTGATGCTTCTCCCTGTCTCTGCACGTGTCTGGCTTCAGTTACGCTCCTTTGCAAGCTGTTTGTGTAACTCATCAGTAAAACCACTCGCGTTACAAACTGCCCGGTCAAAACTTCTCCCAGCAGTCGTTTTCGCACTCTGGCTGGGTTGACTGCTGCCAATTCTGTTTATCTTTTGTCAGCTCTAAATAGGAAATTTGCTTTGAAAGAGCGTCGACAGAGCGACAGTGGAGCCAAGCAAAAAAAAAAAAAAAAAGACCTGTATTTGGAAGACAAAACTTCATGAACCTGGAACATGCTCAGAAGCAGGAAGAAGGAACTAAAATGTTCTAGTACATTTACATTTAGTACTGGAACTAAAATGTTCTAGTACATTTAGTGTCTTTATTTCACTTGAAAGTAAATTTCACCTGGAATACTACTGAAATAGAAGTTATGGTGCAGATCTTTGCAGGAGCACAGAACACTGCAGCTTGAAATGGAAGTTGCTCGCTGTTTGTCCTGACAACAGGAAGCTGCTCATTTCCGTTAAATAGTAACTAGCCTAATCTGACTAAACTCAGATTTCAGTGTGCTCCATGGCTTAATTTATCTCTTTTGAGCTTTCTTTAAATAGTTGCTGCTAGGTAAAGAATAATAATTGCTGCTTGAAAAGGCTGAGCAGCTAATCAAATGGTTGGGAAGTCTCAACTTTGGTCAGTTTCTTATTTTGGTACAACAAGGCAAGTCCTCCAAGTGATGGACAGTAAAATGCCTAATTATCATTAAAGCAGATAATGCATCCTTACAGATTAGTTTTATACAAAGACCAGAAATACTGAATAGCAATGTATGGTATATAAACAGCAGCTGGTTTGAGGTAAGTTACATTTTAGGATGAATTTTCTTCCAAGTTGCAGATGTTTGCTCTTGATTTTACCACATAATAGAGGTTTTGGGCTAGAACTCGCCTTTATGTTTTTTATTAATTCTGGTACATGAACAGTATGAAGATGAAAAGAAAAAAAGTTACCAAGTGGTATTTGTCATGATTTACTGTTGTATATATCCTTTTAAATTACCTCCTTAATCTAAAAGGTTGGTATTATCTTTTCCATAGTTTATTTCTGTATTTATTACATTCTAGCAACTTTGACCACTGTCTAGGTAAATTTGGTTACAGCTTCTTACATCTGTAAGATAAATCACAAGGCAAGTAGACGGTACTCTGCTTCTTTTCCTTTTGTCTTTCTTTTCCCACTGCCTTTGTAGGTAGGTTTCTTGCCATTTTTTACATTTTTGCTATATTAGACAGATAATTAAAACTACTTTCATCTTCTCCCACCCACAAATTTCTTACACTGTGTTTAAGTCACATTTTGTGAATCAGATTGATCGGATGAACAAAACAAAATTTTACTGAAAATTAGGTATATAGGAAGAATTTTCTTAAAGGGAAAGTATTCTTTGTACACAACATAGCTTGAAGAAGTGTCAAGACAAATTCCAGTAATGTGTACCTCAATCTGACAGACTCTAGTGCTCCTGGGTTTTTTTAGAGTATCAATACACAGACTGTGGTGTTCCAGGAGCTATGATTTAATGTCAGAGTAACTTGGGGACTTTTGGGCTGGTCTGGGGGATTTTTTTTGGGCTGGTCTGGGGGATTTTTTGTGTCCATCTACTAACAGCCATGAGCAGCCATGTTGTAAATTCTATATGTGATAAAAATGTTTACAACATTCTTCAACGGTGATGTAGTGCAAATTCTAGGCCTCTTTATTTGATACTGGCTTTTCAACCACTCAAAGTGAGTATGGCTTGAAATTTGGTGGTTTTTTTCCTCTTATGCCTCCAATGTCATCAGATCATAAGACCCAGAGTAAATGTTATGTGTGTTCAAGTCAAAGTTAAGATGGCATTTTTCAGTTAAGCGTGTGAACAAGAGGTTTCCCACAGCATTTTTGCATTCTCTTTCTCAAGTAATGTTTTGCTCAAACCAGAATTTCCTTTTTTAACCTAGAGATTGATCTCGCCCCCACTGAGAAGCAAGCTCTGTGCTCTGAGACTGAGGTGTGTAATTTGCAGAGTTGTGGTAGCACTTGGCTGTTTCCTTAGCATCCCCAACAAGTCCCAGAGAAGGGGGAAAGTGTGGAATACAGGATTTGTATTAGACGCTGTTAATCCTGTGTTTCAGGTGCTGATGTCTGAACTGATCATTGGCACTGTCACTTCAAGCCAAAATGTCACTTTTTTCTTCATTTCATTGTGGTGGTTTCTGGAATCTCTGTAGTAAGGCAGGTGTGTGAGATGGAGTATTAAACAAAATATGTAGCTTTTAAATTACAGGAGTTAAAGCTATTCCTTAATTTCAATATGTTTTTGTTTGGAAATCCAGATAATGAACAGTAAGTGTGTCAGCCCTTGAGCAAACCTTACAGGGACTTAAAAGGTGCTACATGACTTTTTGATGATAAAACCCTTAGTTGCCATTGTTAAGTTGTATGTTAAGGATTAAGTCCAGAAGACATTAATACCAAAATCTGCATTTCTTTTAATATTTTCTCATTAACTCAAATCACATCTTCTTCTAAATTTTAGTTTTAAATATGACTGGCTTAATCCAAAATCTCACTTTTCTTCCAGAAATGGGGTTGTATGTTTTTAAAGAACTGTTTTTGAAGCACAGTTTATATAAGGGGATCCACAAAACTGGACACATTAAAACCTGGCGTTTTCTCCCACTTTATGGAATAATGCAGTGAGGAGAGCAGGAGTGCAGTAGTGTTGGCCCATGGAAATCAGGCTGGGTGCAGTTGTGGCTGATGGTAGTTATTTGAATACATGTCTGACCCTGAGTGATGGCTGATAACTCATCCGAGGGAGGGGCGTGTGTGTGAGCAGTGGGCTGGGCTCTCTACCTTCACAACAGGTTGTTTGGTCTGCTCTGTGCCTGTGTCTGGAGACCCCAGAATGAACTGGTGGAACTTCCATTTGCTATATCAATTTGATATTTATTACTTGATGAATTGGAAAAATTTTTATTGTGTGTTGTGTTTAAGCCTTTCTCCACTAATGGCTTCATTTTTGCTGCGGTATTGGAGCCTTACTGGAGCACGTCTGCATGATGTGCCCATGCTAAGGAGGTCTTGAGAGGAATTCAGGAAATGGCAGAGCAAAGCAAAATGTTTTAAACAGAACTGGCATCTATAGCTGAAGATTTTACAAGCTTGCTTCTTTTAGTGTCTTTTTCTGGTACTTGTAAACTAAATTTCCAGCTAACCAAGTGTTTTTATAGAGACAATGTATTTTTTTTCTTGTTTGATGTTTTGTATGTAGAAGTTACTGGGGCTCAGTTATATTCAGAGTGAACAGTAAATAACTGAACTGAAGAAAAACATGTAGCTATAGTCCACGTCATTCCTCTACATACTAAATACACGTAAAAGGAAAGAATATATTAAACTTTAAGGTACTGAGAAGCAGAAAAGTAAGCTCCAGATGGAGCAAGCCTACATCCGCATGTCATTATCTGTGGAGGTATTTGTCTCTTAAGCTTTGAAGCTGAACACCTCTCTTGTGAAGGAAATAAAATCCACTAGTTACCAATAACTGATTGTCCTCTCCAGCACATATATGACACACAGATAATGTCGCAATTTGGCTATTTTTCACCTTGTAAAGCATAGAATTAAAAAATCATCTGAAATGCAGCTGATAAAATGCAGATTTTGTGTTAAAGGCATTTTAAGTAATAATAAGTGATCCAGTGAGGCAAAAAAAAAAGTGCCTGTTAGGTAAAAAAGTGTTTAGGAAGGGGATAATAATTTTATCTGAATACATGCTAAATTGAAATTTATCAAACAAAATGTTACCACATTTAAATTACTGATTGTGCAATAAGATGTGTGTAACCACTGTGATTCCGTGAAGAGGAATTTCCCTTTAGCTTCCAGCTGAAGTAAGTTGTTTGGACCCAATTCCCATACACCAGTGTTGCCCACTGTTGCCAATTTGATGCATAGTATGGAGCTATCTAAAGTATGTTGGCATTACTGCAGAATATTATACGTGCCTGAAGAACTTACTTTACCTACAAGTACAGCTGGAGTTCTGGAAGTTAATCTTGAAATCCTGAAAAAACCAGATATTAAAAATCGGGCTTCAAGTGGTGAGGAGCATTCTCTGTCAGAAGTCTGTTGGGTGTATGTGCTAACTAGCACTTCCAGCTTGAATATATTGCTGCTCTCACTTAGTTCTGAAAGAAACAAAAGTGTAACTTGCTTTTGCTAGTTCTGCAGGAATCTGAGACATAACCAGGCCATTGCTATCACTGGAATATTGTTGATGGGATGGGGATAAAATAATGTCTACTGGTTTCTTACAGACATGGGCACTGAAAACGTTAAGCTTTATATTGGAAAGTACAAAAGTAAAGGATATGTCTGGGTCCATATCTTCTGTTGCATTCCAGTTTCAAAAAGTGGTGTTTGCAGCAAATCCTTTTTATCCATAAATGGTCCACTGTATAGCAGAAGGCTTATCCCCAGCAGCTATAAATAGTGAAATGGTCTAAAATATGATTCAGCTTTTTTGTTGCGATGTCCGAAGTAAATAACTGCCTCTTGAGTCACTGAAAGTGTTCCAGTGTGTAGCGGGTTGACCCTGGCTGGATGCCAGGCACCCATCAAAGCTGCTCTATCACTTGCACTGGTAACTGGACAGGGGATAGAAAATAGATGAAAGTGTTCAAGGGTTGAGGTAAGGACCAGGAGAGATCATCCACCAAATAATGTCACAGGCAGGATAATGAGAAGTAAAATAAATGTTAAAAACAATTTCCCCCCACCCTCCCTCCTTCCCAGCTCCACCTTCCCCTCCAGTGTCGCAGGGAGACAGGGGATGGACAGTCAGCTCATTGCATGTTTCTGCCACTGCTCAGGGAGAGGAGTCCTTCTGCTGCTCCAGCCTGGGGGCCCTGCCACAGGAGACAGTTCTCCATGAACTTCTCCAATGTGAGTCCATCCCATGGTCAACAGTTCTTCACAAACTGCTGCAACAGGGGTCACTCTTCCACAGGGTGCAGTCCTTCAAGGATGGGCTGTTCCAGCATGGGTCCCCCAAAGGGTCACAAGTCCTACCAGGAAACCTGCTCCAGCATNCTGCCTCACCATGGGCTGCACCACGGGCTGCAGGGGAATCTCAGCTCCTGCGCCTGGAGCACATCCTGCTCTCCTTCTCCAATGACCTTGGTGTCTGCAGAATTGTTCCTCTCACATGTTCTCACTCCTCTCTTCTCAGCACATTTTCATCTGCCCAATAACCTTTTCCTCCTTCTTAACTCTGTTACCACAGAGGCGTTACCATCCTTCCTGACTGGCCCAGCCTTGCCCAGCGGCCCATCTGTCCTGGAGGCGGCTGGCGTTGGCTCTGCCAGCCATGGGGGAAGCGTCTTCTCACAGAAGCCACCCCTGTAGCCCCCAGTACCAAAACCTGGCCACACAAAACCAACATGTAGTACTATTTTTATACTAACAGTTATGAAGGGGATTTTGCCTTGGGGAACAGAGAGGAAGTTGCTGCTATGTTAATTGCTATTAATAAAGCATCACCATTTAATAAGAAATGCATTTTAGAGCTCTCTTTTGTATATCATGGTTAACTAATATGAAATAAGTAGTAAAACCATACCTCCATCTTTTGCAAAACATTTGGTAGATGGGTTTTTTTGAGTGTTTACATGCTGTGGTTTCAGAATGCAGAAAATGGTAGTTTGGTACTAGAAGGTACCTGTGACTTTCTGACTCATCTGCTGCAGATGGTTCTCATTGAGTGGTAGGTATGTGCACGCATTAAAAAGCTAGATAAGGTAAGCCTAGTTAATGGCCTGTAATTAAGCCCTGATTATTGAGTCTTTGGAGTATTCATAATTAGATATGTGTTTATTTATGATACCCTTCTACTTCTCATCAGAAGGTTATTTGGTTTGTATATATGTTTAGCCCATTTTCCTTAGTGTATTAAAGTAATTTTCAGATTCTGTGGAAGAACCTTTGCCCACCTTCAGCTCATCCCACATCCTTCCTCCTCAGCTCAGAACACAAAATCTGCATTTTATCAGTTGCACTTAAGATGATTTTTTAATTTTATGCTTTACAAGGTGAAACAAAAATGAACAACTGTTCAGCAATTTTTTTTTAAATTCCAGCTCATCTTAGTGTTTTACTGTCAGTAACTGTTGATATTGAGATTGTGTTTAATCCTGATGTGTATAGTACTGTCTTTGTGACTAACAGCAGAATCATTTTATTTAAAAAAAAATCCTCTTCTGAGGAAACATTGTTTGCCTTTATGTCTTTGATATGGAGGAAAATATTTTGCTACTGTCGGGCCTCCAGCTTGTAGTGTTTGGGATTCCAGACATAAAATCTGAGTCTCAAGTAGCCTAGAGTAGATCTTATTTATAGTATTGCTAGAAATTTCAGTGTTATCTTTTTGGCATGAATGGAATGATTTTGTAGGCAGCTAAGTGGGGTTTAGTGAAAATTAATTATAGTTTTTATGAGATTAAAAAGTAGAAGTTTTTTTGCAAAAATACAGAAAGGAAGACAAGAGGATAGAGCAAGAGAAACAAATCTGAGCATGTTGGAGGAGCCTTGAAGCTTCCTTAGTTGTCCAAAACTTTGCAAGTCAGGTTAGAAGAAGGTAGTTGATAACCTTTATGTTTAGATGTTGAGTTATGGCTAGTATTACAGTGGAACAGGGAATAAGAAAGCTCAAGGACTTTTTGTATCTGTGCTGTACTTGAAATTTTTGTGTAACAAAATCAAGAAGCTGTGCTGTTTTGTTTTGTTAACCTTGTAATGCAAACTGACTGTCCTGCATTTGAGCTAAAGGACAGATTTGCATTGGTGGGATAATGGGTTTAATATTTCATGTTTCTCCCCCTTCCCATTGTAACTGCTTGTAAGTTTATAAAAGCAACTGTATAAAATATGTGAAGTTCATTTGCAGAGTTATCTTCTCCTGAAGTCTCAAGTGGATTTAAGATGAGTGTAGCAAAGTTTTTCTGAACCAATTCATTAAGAGCAGCCCTGTGGGGAAAGACTTGGGGATGATGGTTGATGGAAAACTCAACATGAGCCAGCAGCGTGTGCTCACAGCCCAGAAAGCCAAACATGTCCTGGGCTGCACCAAAAGCAGCGTGGGCAGCAGGGTGAGGGAGGGGATTCTGCCCTTCTGCTCTGCTCTGCTCTGCTCTGCTCTGGTGAGACCCCACCTGCAGAGCTGTGTCCAGTTCTGGTGGCCCCAGCATAAGGAGGACATGGAACTGTTGGAGCCAGTCCAGAGGAGGGTCATGGAGCACATCCCCTACAAAGCCAGGCTGAGAGAGTCGGGGCTGTTCAGCCTGGAGAAGGGAAGGTTGTGTGGAGACCCCATGGCAACCTTGCAGTGTCTGCAGGGGCCTGCAGGGAAGCTGGAGAGGGACTCTTCATCAGGAACTGTAGTGACAGGACAAGGAGTAATGGGTACAAACTGAAAGAGGGGAAATTTAGGTCAGATATTGGGCAGCAGTTTTTTACTGTGAAGGTGATGAGACACTGGAACAGGTTGCCCAGGGAAGTTGTGGGTGGACTCATCCCTGGCAGTGTTCAAGGCCAGTTTGGATAAGACCAGAGCAACCTCGTCTAGGGGGAAGTGTCCTTGCCCATGGCAGTAGGGGTTGGGACTTGCTGATCCTTAAGGTCCATTACACCCCTTACAGGATGCTTTAGCCCCCTCTCCAATGAACTAATGAAACAATACAGATCTGTTACTATAAGCAGTGGTACTCCATCTCCATACTTTTGTGTAGCTGGCAGACTTTTTTTTTGTTCCTGTACTTGACAACATATTGAGAGTTGAAGTTTTTTCTTGTTTGAAGATCTCATTCTAGAAATGGTTTGTATGATACACTTGTATTGCCATGAATTTCATATCAAGAACTTATCTACTATTTTTGTGAATCCAATTTATTATTTCCAGGCATATTTACTTAATTTGTTCTCCATTAAGTTGTAGTACTTCAGTACATTCGATTACCTTCATGTGAAAGAAAAAGAAATAGAAATATTCAAATCTTGATTGGAGCTTTTGAAAATTTACTAGAAGTTACAAGTAGAGTTGAGTAGTAGTTGAAATGTGATTAACATTTGAATTGTAGAAAAATCTGTGTAATCCAAGCGATGAACTTGCGTTGTATTGTTCTGCAAAACACCACACTGGTCAGTGATGCAGAAAGTATGCTGATTGTGACCAAATGCTTTTGTACAGGTTTGCCAGCAGTATTTGCTGTACAAGTGGTTTTGAATATGCAGGTGGAGAAGTCCCCTGAAATGTCAGTTTTGTTGTTTATACCAGGAGGATAACAGGGGAATAGATAAGGGGGAATAGTGAATGTGAGGTCAGTGACAGGCAATAAAATTCTGTATGCATTTTTATTTATTCCTGTAAGGTTCAAGTGTAATCTCAGGTGATTAACAGTTTATACATTTCTTCTGCTTCAGATATTACATCGGATAGTATTGAGACCCTGAATTACTACAAAAAGATCCATCTGCTGAAACCACATTCTAGGCAATATCAAAAGATGAAAAGCACAGGACATGCTCCTTACTGTTGACTGCAGCTTATACAGTGCTGTCCATCTTGTCTGGGATCCCTAAATATTGGTTGTTTGCCCGTGTTTTCCCACAAGCTTTGTCTAAGTTGTTTATTGTTACATGTAGTTTGTTAGAAGTTTCTTAGCATTTCAGCATACTCATTTTTCTAATTACTTGATTTAAAATTTAAGGCGTTTAAAAAAAACCCGAACTGTATTTGTGTAAAGATTCTGCTTTACAAGGAGTACCAAGTTCTACGTATCAAGCCAGGTATTTAATTTCAGTGATCACAGAACAGGGTGTACTGAAAAAATTTTCAGAGTGTTTGGGTCCACCTGATGAGGATTCAGCATCTGAGACCTATAAAACCTCTAAGTGCCTAAAACCAGAGTATGTGCTGCTGTTCTGTACTCAGGAAACCACATCACAAATCCAACCCTGCTTTCTGCTCAAGCACAAGAAGTTATACGTATGTGACTGAGGCTGGGGAAGGAGAGTGTGGAGTTGTAGTGGACTTTGAAATTTAGTTTTAAATTATAGGAAAGCAGACCTCTCTACTAGCCAAGCTCAAATGCAGCATGCAGTATTTAAAACTCTCTAAGTTTCACAGGCATGCATGAGAAAAGTAGTACAGAAGTCCACAGCTAAAAATGCAGTTGTGACCTATTTCAACTATATTTGTCTTAAAACAATGTTGTTTAAAAAGTGAATAGCTACAGCACGAATCTGAAAGGTGGCGTTCTGTGTCTTGATGGTAATAAATCCATTGATGGAGAAGAATGGCAACTAACAGATAGTCAAAGGAACAAATGATTAGCTAGGAGGATTAAATTCAGAACCTGATCAAATCAAATACTGCAATAAGGGTTAGGAAGCTTAAATGAACTTCTTGAGATGAAAAACAAAAGACTGAAGAGGGGGAAAAAAAGAGTGTTTAAGGCATTATTTTTTCTTAATAAGAAGAACTGGGTAACAACATAATAAAATAAGCTAAAGCTAATAAAACATTTAATAGTGCCAGGCAGAAGAGAGGTCTTTTCAAAGGGTCTTCACAGAACAGAAGTGGTTTAGATACCCAGCATGACAGTCTGAAACTATCTGATCATGCAGCTTTTTTTCTGTGCTCAGTGAACTAAGGACTTGCTCTGTGAAAGTGGTAGAATCAGTGAACTAAAGCTTTTCTGGATTTTTTTATTTTTTTGGGTGGGTATGAGCTGAAAACACGACAGTAAAAATGTGTTGAAGGCTTGCTGGCTCTAGAGCACTTTGGAGCATGCACTTGCCTCAAGAGAAGCTGTCAGACCCGTCTGTACCATTACAAGAAGCTCACAACTGGGGCACATCTCTCTGTGAGGGTTGATCGCTGGTGTGGTGCCACAGACCACAGGGGTGTGTGGAGCAAAAGCACCTGAAGTGCCACGCCTGCTGTGGACACCCCGAGTCGTTTGGGGTGGCCTGCAGAGGGGCAGGCACATCACACAGGCAAAGCCCTCACTGTGTCCCCAGAGTGTGGTTTCCTGCCCTGAGAAACCATCTGCCTTCGGCAATGGTGCAGAATCAGACAGGAGTGTTTGTGTCCCCTGTGTTCGGTGGGTAACTAGGTACAGATCTCATGAGGCTGTGCTGGCAACAGAAGCAAATAAACAGTTTGTCAATTGATGTCACACTAACAGTGTGAAGAGCTGTGACCATTGCCTAATTTCTTCTGCTCAGCTAAATTCAAAGTTCCCTCAAGGGCAACAGTACTGGCCCTGACTAATTTGGAGGCAATTTGTTCAGGTACTTAGTGTTGCTGCAGTGTAACCCTGAAAATAACATGCCTTAAGCTTGTTTATACCTTAAACAAGACTGTACCATAATTATGATGTTCAGGCTCAAGAGCAAGCGCTGCTTTTGGAAAGCTGTGCGTCCTGCTAGCAGAAGCCCTTTATAGTCAGAGCCGGGAAATCCTGTTCTCTGGACAGCCCCCATCCCACTCTCTACTCCCTTTACTGAAAGAAACTACTAGAAAAACAGGAACTTTCTCCAGAATAAAACATGCAAAGGGCTGTTAGGTTCTGCTAGACTTCTCAGTTAAAAAGCACGTTGTGCTCTATTGTCCATGCTCTATTGTCCATGAGTGGCCTCAGAGCAAGATCTGGGACTCTGGGAACCTACAGCAGAGCACAGATGACTCATCCCACTAGATGACTGTGTCCCAAAAGTTGTGCTCCTATGTCTGAAAACTTTGGCTGAATACAGTAAGGTTTGAAACAGGAAACAGCTGGCTGTACAAATGCAGTTATTGTGCAGCAGTTGTTCTGTAGTACTCAGTGTCTGGCAACTTACAGCAAAACTAACTCCTATTTTAGATATGAACCTTGAAAATTTCAAGATGCAAGAGTGCATCAAGGGAATAAAAGGGAGTAGAGTGCTTCAAAATCATAACATCTTTTTTGCCTCCTTTAAAATTATTTCAAGGTGTGGTGTTTATGCATAATTTAGTTTTTATCTATAAACAGACATTGACGGAGTAGTTCTATTACTTGAAATGGGAATCCTGAGGAGGAGATTCACAGATCCATATAGTTTAGGAAAAATGTTAGAGCAACGATATTTTTGCAGTCTAGCTTCACTGCTGAGAGAAGGTGGGAGGATAAACTAATGAAGTTACTCTAATATAAGCTAGTGACACAAGAAGATGAAATTCAAAAACTGTGGAAAGACTTCAGGCAATAACTTGTCTGCTCCCTGAGTACCTTATTTTCAGTGCTGTAAAGGAAGTCAATCGATTAGTTTTACACCGCTCTCTTCTTGTAGTACCTCTGGCACTATACATGTACATATATACATATGAATGTTTAGTCTGACTAGCAAATTTCATAGTTCCTCTTTTTTATGTGCTCCTTCTGTGCAGAGCTTGTACTTAACTCTTCTTTCCCGTGCTCTTCTCCTCCTGAAAACCCCCTGGAGATATTTGAGCAGTGTAAAGTAAAGGCAGTCCAAGATGTCCCAGTAAAAAATGATCATCACTAAATGAAAATTGGTTCCTCTTTGAGTAAACAAGATCTCTTATTGACAAGGTGTGTAAGTGTATTAGTGCTGGTGACTGTAAAGCTGGTCGTGTGATCCAGGATAAATATCCTCCAGATATTGTTGTCTGTTTTGAGCAAGTCTAAACAAAGCTGAAAAGAGTCTGTCAGAGGAAACCTTTCTCTGTGACGCTTTAAATTCCTTCTGCTTTACATGATTGGAAGAGTTCATATTTCTCTGTTGGGATAAAACTTCCTTCCAAACTGTCAAATAGAAGAATTTAATTTCTATTGTGTTTTGCCATAATACAGGTGAGGAACTTTCAGTAACTGGTAATATTAGTATTAAATGAGATAGTTTTCTTACATAACATCCGGGTTTTTTACACAGTTTAAGAGGTAATTCATAACAAGCTAAACCTTGTTATACACAGGAATGTTTCTCAGACATCTAACTGTAATGCTTATTTATTGGTTTGATTCATTACTGCCATGTGCTTTAAAAGTTGTTTTTCTGCCCACAATTCATATCTCTTCTCTTGATTTTCTTTTTCACAGAGTGACAAATCCAGACAGGGTTCTCTAAATTTCTCTGTAACAGCTGCATGTAGTTACATGTACATCGAGTAAGAGTAGTACTTCTGAGCAGTGTTCTCCTTGGTATTAATAACATACAGAATGATTAAAGCTTTTCTGTGCTTGGGACCACAAGTTAAATTTCTTCTCAAACCTGATTTTTCCCTTGCTCTTTCAGTGTATTACTCTTGGACTGAAAGAAAGTAGCTCAAAATATTCAGACTTGCATTTTCATTCATAGCTCTTTAAATATTTTCTTAAGCAAACTTTATGCCTATATTTACTTGAAAAAAGCCAAGTGTAGAGATAATTCCAACATGTTAGTATTCTCCTTTTTTCTTTGATTATGTGCTGCCATTTTATCAGAATCATAGAATGGAGTGGATTAGATGACACCTTGAAAGATAGATTAGGCCTAACCTTGGCCCCCATAATCATCAAGGACATGTTTCACTAGATGGTGTTGCTCAAAGCCCCTGCAGCCCAGCTTTGAACACTTACGTGGATGAGGCATCCACAACTTCCCTGAACAGTGTGTTCCAGAGCTTCACCCTCATGGTAAAATACTTCTTCCTTATACCTAGTATAAAACTACCCTCTTTCACTTTGAAACCATCTAACCTTGTCTGGTCACTGTGGACTCTAGTAAAAAGTCTTTCACCCTCTTTCTTTTAATCCCCCTTTAAGCACTGAAAGACTCGAAAATGTTTGCCCCAGAGCATTTTCTTCTCTGGGCTGAACAGCCCCACCTGCCAACCTGTCTTCCTAGGAAAGGTGCTCCAGTGCCTGAATCGCCTTTGTGGCCTCCTCTGGACTCTCTCCAGCAGGTTCCCGTCCTTCTTGGGGTTGGGGCCCTGGAGCTGGATGCAGCAATCTGGGTGGGAGTAGAGGGGCAGGGTCACCTCCCTGGACCTTCTAGCCACACTGCTTTTGTTGCTTTTTGATGTCTTTCTGGGCTGCAAGGGCACACTCCCAGCTTATATCCAATTTTCCCTATTTTGTTTTACATTCTGTTGCATGCACTTGACCATATTTACAGCTCACACCTCTGCCAACAATCTGTGCAGCTAGAACACTACAGATGGACAATAGCTCATTCCAGAAAGAAAGAATGGAAGGCCCTGTGATGAAAGTCACAAGCTATTCTGCTTTAAGTCCTGCCAGTCAGTATTCTTTCCAGGGAAAGTTTGCCTAATGTTATGAAAAACAATACATGGCCTTAATCCTCTAGGAAAGACTAGTAAGGTGAGAACAGTGAATGCAGTCGTGTATCTGTGCCAGGTGACAGCCTCAATGGCTTTGACTACATCCCAGTGCATCCCAGTAAGAAGTTTCAAGGAATATTTTACCATATTCGTGATTTTTCCCTGTTTAGGATGACATGCAAGTGAAAGAGTCTCATTTCCAAAAAGAGGCATTCTTAGCTAATGCAAAAGAAGATACACTTTGCATGAAGCTTAATTACTTAACATTTGGCTGTGAAACTTCCAGATAATTCTGGTATCATGAAAGTGTTTAGGAATTTCTGGGGAAAAAATGAAATCTACATTAGATTTCTAGATGATTTACATAGAAATGTGTCATCTATTGAGATCATTGAAAGACAAAATAGTTTAGTGCAGGCTACTACACCTTTTAAATGAATTGGGCTTTTTTTCTGCTTACATTCAGAAAGTGTATTTTTGGATTGTTTCTGTATTTTTATAAGCATTACTTATTTTGGTAGTTTGGGGTTTGTTTTTTTTCCTTAAAATTTCTGTTTATGTGTAAAGAAAATGCAGCTCTTCTGTCTTGTAAGAACCCCAGTTTTGTTTGTCAGCCATGCGAAGCCAGCACTTTCAGCCCTGACATGCTTGCTTGGGTAGCATATGTAGATTGGGAACCTGTTTTACAGAGGTAAAGTTATGGAAATTTGTTACTCTGCTGACAAGTTATTTGTGTAGCTTAGAAATTCTAACAGTAACTCAGAATAGCAATTAAAGCACCTCCTTATGTTAACTACAACACCTAGCACCAGACAGCTGTAGGGAAGTGTACCTTATCAACAGCCATATAACAAGGAAATTTTAGAGAGTCTCCTTTAGATAACAACTTTTTTTTTTTTGTTTCAAGTTCATTGAACTTCGCTAACATTACTTGCTGGTAAAGATGACGAGTTATACCACATTCCAGGATGTGCAGCTGTTTGCCCACTTGCAAAATAATGAATATATTTGTTGTAGAGACTGTGCAAGGAGACAAGTCCCTGGGTGACTGATACTTCTTTCCTTACTGGAGTGCTGGAAGCCAGGAATCTGGAGCTGTTGAGAGACTGCTTCAGATGGTGCATGTTAAAACCAGCATAAACTTTTTCAGTCACAGACTGAAACCAACTCTCATGATGCACTCATCAGCCACTTTCATGCAGATTCTTCTCTTCCACTGTTTTTCAAATAGGAACTGTAAAAAAACCCAAAGCCTCACTTCTCAAGCTTCTTTCCTGAAAGAAGAAACTAAATACATAATATTTGAAGCCTGTTAAAATAATTTTTAGCATGGCAGAAGTTGAGAAGTGTCCATGACTTTACTAAATGATTCTTTATTTTTCGTAAGAAGATAGACTTAAAGAAATTTAACTCAAAAAGTTATATTCATAATATCAAGTTAATCAGAATCAAACTCATTATGGGGAATTTTCCTTGTTCTGCTGACTGTACAATTTAAAAAAATAATACTAGGTGTCTGGATCTAAATTTCACTGCTATTCTTCAGTTAATATTGAATGCTTCTCTGACTCATAGAAAATCTTCTCTGGTGTTTTATCACTTAAAACCTTGGGACGATCAGTAAATATTTTTTGCTAAAATTTATGCTGCTAGCTTGAAATCATTTGACAGAACTTTTGCCTTTAATAATTAAGACATCCTCTAATTATTTTTGGAAAGATAATGTTTTATAAGAAAGAGCTTTATAGGTTTTGTCCTTGTGCAGTATACACTCATACCAATTTCATTAGGCCAGTGGTGGTGGCTGTGCTTTAGGAAGAAATAGCTGGAAGAAGCCTGCCTTCTGAGTCACAGGTGCCCCTGTGGCAAGCATTTGCATCTCATGTTGTGGTCAAAGCTCATTTTAACTCTGCGCAGGCACTTTCACTCTTTACAGAGGTAGGAGGGGGATTTGCTCCAGTGTTGGGGGCTTCCAACAGTGTTGGGGGCTTACAGTTTTACTTGTCTTGTGGCTGGTCTGTTCTCACGTGTTTTCATATCATCTTGTGAGCTAAAATAATTCTTTCTGTTACCTGCTGTTCAGACCCTGGATATTTTCACAGACTGAGGTGTTCTCTGATGAGCATGCTTGTTGCCAGAGTGTCAAACCGTTGTGCCTGGTGTGCGCTCCCTTCTGTTGACTGCTACGCTCTTCCTTTGCGACTCCCCTGGTTTGAATCCTTCTCTCCTGAACAGTGTAGGCAAGTGCATGCTTTTCTTTGCATACATACATACACATCTGTCCTAAATAACATCTCTAGGTGGAGTTCTGTCTCTGCTGGAATCACTGCTCATGATTTTTCTCTTCTGTTCTTACTAGAGAGACAGGTGGACTCCTCTGCTAAGCGTTTTCTTGCTGCCACAGGCATTAACTGTTGTTGTATTGTGGCAGAGTTTCTGGTACAGCTTGGAAGAAGGTTGGACTCAATAATCTTTTAAAACCTGAATGATTCTAAGCTTCTAAGACTAGTCATCAACATGCAGGCTCATGTGGCTGCATTACTGACTGATTCTTGTGCACATTTTTAGGAAACATGCGGCAAGACATGTTTTTCTTCATGCTTAGCTGTGACAGCTGCTCTGAGAAGTGTTGTGTAGCAGATGCTTTTGGAGCTCAAGGGCATATTTGGCTGTAAGGTTCTGGGTGGATCTGATGAGGTCCTGGTACACAATTAAAGCTGTGAAGTGGTAACTGAAGCAAAAAGAGATGTGGCGTGTTTGGTTCATTCACTTTCTGCATGTGACAAAGTGTACAATTCCTCAGCAAATGTTGTCAGGAATCAGCCATTTGAGCTTTTAAGAGCCATTGTGGAAAATCTCTGGTCACTGGAAGTTATCCTTGTTTCAAGTGAAGGTTAAACACAGTTGTCAGCACGCACTGCTGAGGTAGCTGCTCATCTAGAGTTGGCCTGAGGATGAAGAGGGCCCGGTTTAATAAGATAAATACCCAGAAGGAGAGAAGCTCAGTGATGTTTGTTTATATTAGACATACAGCATTTCAAGCACCAATAGGTGTTGAGATGGTGGGTATGTGAGCCTCAAAGGAAGCTGTGGGGTGAATATTGTGCTGGAGCATTTTGGGAGTGGTTTTTGAGTTACCTTCTTGCCCACCTCCACCATGAGAATTGTGTGCCGTGCAATGAAAGAGGTGGTTGGTGAAATAAATGGGATCAGCCACCAATGCTGACAAGCAGGTCTGATGCAATGACATCTATGCTGGGGACATTGTCATGGTAGGCCTCAGTTTGGGTCTCAAGAGGGTCAAAATGCTGTCAGGTTGGGTGAAGGGTAGGTGGAGAGAAATAAATGTGGTGCCTAGGGAAAGGGGTTGAGGACTGGTAATGTCTCTTGTTACCAAGTGTGCATTATGCCTGACTGAAGGTAATGGGAATTTGGGCTGAGAAATAGGGCACACAACAGAAGTATTTTTCAAATGCAGGAGCCCCTGTGTAATCAAGCAGCGCAGAATTATGCATGACAGACACACCAGTGGAAAGATAGCCACAGTAAAGGGCTGCATAACTGAAGGAAATACTGTGAGCTAATAAATTTTCAATCTCAGAACAGGAAAGAGATGACCAGAACAATTTTTCCACCTATGTGGGCTCTAAATGGTTAAAGGATTATGATACTTGCATGACTTTGGTCCAGGATAAAAAGCAAGGCATCCTTAAGCCCACACATTTCATGCCATTAGTGAGCTTCTGTAGAAGAGTTGAAGCTGTGCTTTTATTGTTTAACCACGTACCAAGTGTCTGTGTCATCCTATGTATGCAGATGAGTGTCTTGTATGTCCCACCATTGTTGTCTTATCTTTTTCCAAGTAGTGACAGATGGATTGATTTGTCATGATCTTGTGGCACAGGACCTTTTCCTTTTGTTTCCAGTTGATGATATCCTCCTCTCTGCTGAAGGATTCAGTTGGCACTGATTTCACACACCTGCTGCTGCCAAAAATGTCATGCTGTCCAGTTCCAATGCTTGTATTGTTTCCTTCCTTGTGTCGGCAAAAATGCTCATGTTCATCAGATTGAGGAACTCAGTCATGAGATCAGTTAGCCCTTTTTTTATTTTCCCCCCAGCAATCTTTTTCTGTGAATCAGTTCTTCAATCTGATGTGTTGTAAAGCAAAACAGATGCTTTTGCTACCACAGGGAGCTCCCAGTCTGGGTGAAAGGAGAAGACAGAGTGGGTATAATGTGTCTGAGGGTTGGGAATTGTGCAATCACTTCATTTGGAGGCAATGCTTAAAAGTTTGTGTTCATAAAAGTCTCTCCGTCTGAATTTGTGCTTGGATACCCACTTCACTGAAACCAGCCTTGCCCTGATTTGTTCCATTTTTCCTGTGTGTTTTGTCTTTCTCTGTTAAGGATGCCTCCCAGCTTTGTGGGAGACGTCTCACAAATGCTCACAATTTTTTTTGAGCCAAGTTTTATTACTGAAGTTTAGGTTAAATACGTTGAAAGATTTAGGCTTACCCAAATTATAGACGAAGGCTTCTTTTAGTCTCATATTTCCCCTTCCAATACTCTCTGCTATCATTTTTCCTTTAGCAACTCCACTGTCCAACTAGGCATTAATAGTCACCTAATGTTATATATATATATGTACATATAGTTTTTCATATAATATCTGAGTTGGAAAAGGTAATAGGTTGTTTCCATATGTCCTACTTTTGAGATCGCCATTTCTGAATAATGTTTCAGTTTCTTTAACCTCTCTTTAAAAAGCATTCCATAACCTGGAGTGCTGCTGTAAACCAGGAGGGAGTAGTAGTTGGTCAGATCACTTTTTCACTGTTTCCATTGCCCTTTACTGTTTGCTATTTTGAAGTTTTCCTAAATGACAGATGTAAATTATTCAGCCTTAAATCAATATAATCATCATCTGCATATGAGAATTTTAAAGGAAATTTTGTAGAGTGTTTGGATTCTGAGATATTTTTAGGAAGGGTGTTTGATCCTCTCTATGCCAGTTTTTGAAGTATGGGGTTTTTCGGATCATTCAGTACCTGATACAGCTTGTTTCTTAAACATGAACTTGTATACCTGAAAAAACTGCCTTTGACTAAGGTTTCTGATCCGTAACGTGTATGTTGGGCCACTGCAGTGTGTGGCATTTATTGTGCCACTTGTCACAGTGAAGTCAGAGATTTACCTTGCAGAGCAGGTGAGTTTGACCCAGCAATGCCTAAGTACAATGGATGTATGGAAAACAAAAGATGCCGGACATGGAGGGTTTTTCCCATTAATCTTAACCATTTATACAGCTGTGTCTAATGATTAATTTTGTAGTTAGCTCCTATGCATATCTGTATCCCAGCAGTGCCAGGGTTGCATTGCAGGATGTGTATGGGAAGGGCTGATGTAGTGTCTGCAATCCACATGTGTGCGTCCCTGTGTACTAGAAAAACCCTTTTCTCCATAAACATCTCAGTAAGTACATGTGTAGCCGACACACATGTGCATGTCAAAGTGTTTTTGTGTTTCTTCTAGCAAACATACAGAGTTTTAAAAATATTCTTCCTCGGCAGCTGTTTAATTGTTTCTGTATAGCTTTTCAATGCAAGTGGAAAGTCAGTGCGTGCGAAGGAAGGACTGAGATTGTTCAACATACACGAATGTTAACTAAGGGAGGAAAGCTGGTAGTCTTGAATCCTAATCTGCAGTCTCTTTTTCAAAATACATGAGAAAGTTAAAACGATATTATTTCTTAAGCTGAAGCTGGTTAGACTGAATACTGAGTTTTTGCTGTAGTTCTTCTTTGCTTCTCTAAAATCCACAATACAGAAGGTGATTCAAAATAGCATTAGTTGTGATATTGCCTTTCCCTGGTCTTAAAATTAAGAGCCAAACACAGTTAAGGGAAAAAGAGTTTTTACCCTGGTATTTATTTAAGAATCCTTAAGGTGCACCACTTCATCCAGGTGGAATGTGCTGGAATGCACACACATGATAGATCACGTATACAATTTATAGGCCTTGCAAATTAGCATATCTATCAAAGATTGCCCAATGAGAGACTTGAGTGAACCCCCTATCCCGAGGAATTCCCCTCTGGATGGGCCTGTCTTAGTTTACAGGGTTTGTTCTGGGGAAGACTTTGGTTTCTAGGGCTTTCTGGCCTCTGACTGCGAGGCTTCCAGGATGTTTGGTCTCCCGGTTTAACAGAATATCAAAACTATGCTACGTTATTGGGCTTAAGGAATTACTCGTTTGCATGCTAGAAGCACTGAGGATACATAAGAGCTATCTAAAGGGTATATAAAAGATATATAAAAGAAAAGGCAAAATATCATCATGGCATCAGTGACAGATGAACAAAACAGGACAATTCACAGAAGCCACGATGCTGTGCCTTTCCTCCCTATTACAGTTGTATTTAATAATCTGCTGAACCAGAGTGCTGAAGACATAGATGTATGATTTTACTGTTCAGGATTTTTTCCAGCTTGTTCAAGAGATGCTTGAAGAGTACATTGTTTAGGGATTTTTTTTTCCATTGACATAAATGATTGCCTTATAAATTAATATATCTTTTCTTCTAATTTCATGTTTACTTTTACAATATAAACAGATAACTCCTATTTTTATGCCCCTTAACTACTGTAAATTAAAACAAATTATTAAGTGCTAGTCCTTATGTATTTAAAATAACTTTCATCTAGTATTGTAATATTTACGAAATGCAGATAGGTTGATACAGGGACAGGATGCAGCAAATAATAAATAGTGCATTTACAGCTTTAAAACATGAAAAAGTTGCACAGATGTTTCAGTATATGAGTAGTTCCCATGTAAATCCTTTAAGTAAATGTTGTCATAATTCTTAGTGATTGATATGCTTGTCATCTGATATTTACACGCCATACAAGCTAAAAGCTTTAACTCAATTGGTTATGAAATGTATTTCCCAAGTTACAGATTTATGAACTTTCAAATATGTTCCTAATCCTTCCTGTTTAGGTTTTTCTCTATTTTTATTTGTAAAATCCAATGCTTTGGCAATGGATCTGCAATCCATGCCATCTCTGCCTCTGATGGATCCTGAACTGCAGGTGGTCGGGATGGTGGTTGGAGGCAGCACCACTTTAGATATCTTGTGCTTTTCCTGCTTTTGGCCGCTGCTGAAGGCAGAGAACTGGGACAAACCTTTGCTCTGGCCTGGTGCAGCTGCTCCTTGTGTTCACAAGTGAGTATTTAGCGTGAGGAAAAGTGAGTATTTAGCGTGAGGAAAGCTTTTAGCCGTGTTCTAAGTTCATAGCACCAAAATTTGCTAACACCTGGTAGCCTTAATTTTTCAATCACCCAGCCAGACCTTCACATTTGTTGCAGTGCATGAACTGGGAGGTTTCTAGTACTGTAAGGAACATGTGTTTTTTTCTTAATGAAGAGCCTAATGTGTTCTGAGGTTTAAAGGCAGGGTGAAGAAACTGCAAAGGAAAGCCTGCCTCCTGGCAGTTTTTTCTCCAGTGTCAGCTAGATGCTGACTGACAGCTGACTTCTCCAGCTCCTTCCTTCAAGGGCAGGTAAAATTAACTCAGAAAGTGGCAGAGTACCTTCTGGCATTCAGGGTTACACTTTCTGGTGATTTCCTCATTGATGTATGTCAGCCTCACCCTTAAAATTGTTCAAAAATTGTTCAAAATATTTATTATTTCCTTAATAGTTTAAAATTTATTTTTAAAATTATCTCTTAGTTTATTGTACTTACACAGCCTTAAGATGCTTCCACTTATACAGGGAAGCATGCAACTATGCTCTGTTCTCCATCTGCTGCAGAACAGTGATTTCTCAAATGGTGATTTCTCACCCTCCACCTCAGTCAAGGGTGGCTTACATCCAGGATCTGCTGCTACCCTGAAAGGCTTTGGGGCCTTTCCCAAGGTTGTTGAAATGTATGGTGACAAGTCTGAAGACTCTGACAAATTCTGTGAGGCTTTCTTCTGGTATCTGATTGCTACAGAGATTGGGGTAGGCTGCTGCCATGTGCCCCAAGCAATGAATATCAACATATTCTACCTAAACAAAATCCTTGGAAAGCACAAGTTTCACATGGTTTTACTGCTTAACTTGGTGGTCTCTTCTTTATCCATCTTGAATTCACTTCCTTGATGCTATTGACTAAGAAGAATGACTGATAGTTTTAATCTGATCTTTTGGCAAAAATCTGTATATGCCATGGTGCTTGTGATAAAGTTTGTATTGCCAAACTACTTCACAGGTTAGCACAGCAAGTAGAAATTGTATTCAAATAGTTGAATATAAACTATTGAAATAGGTTATATTAACTAGACTTAAATGGTTAAAGTAATTTCCTTTTCTCAAAGAAGTAAGCTGACTCCAATACTCTTCCAGAAGATCACCTTGGTTTGAATTTTCCCTACAAAAGGTGCTGGAGTCACATCAGTAAGGATAGACCTGTGCCACTGAGGAGTTTCCCTTCATTTTCTGTATTTTCTGTCTCTGAAAGAAGCTAAGCCAGAATTTAGCAAATGCTGCCTTTCTTACTTAATGTTTCGACCACCTGTATTTGTCCATATTTTCAGGAAAGGAAGCAGTGCTGTGGCTTATAGAGACTGTCTTCCTGTTTTTGCCTCCAACTGCATCTCACCGCCACATCTTTGGACTCCTGCCAGAAAAGATGTGGTTTTTTTGTTCTTCTGTTCTGCATTTGGACACAGATTGTACAATTTCCATTTTGTTGTAGCTGTATCATGATGAACATCCCTTCTCATGTTTAGGATATAGTGGAGTGTGTGATGTCATCAGCTGACATACTGTCTCATGCCATATTCCACATAAAATGATGCAAGGCATCAGCAGTCCCTGACAATAGCTGTGATTGCTCTCCTGAGAATTCTAAATTCTTTCTGGATGCTGCAGGGAGAGACAAGATTTTTTAGAGGAACTACCCATCCAGATCTGGATTACGTGGAAGCTGCTCTCCTCAGCACACTTGGATGGTTAAGGCTCAGCATTTCTATGTACCTCTGCACAGCAGCTCTGTGCAGTATGGAGAGATGTCTAGCATTTTCCCACTGAGAGAACTGCTGTCATGCTTTAGTGTTGACAGTCAGCAATCATAATGTATCACATACACAGAACTGTGAGATCTTTCTCCTGTGTAGGGAAGTCAATGACTTTTGGGAGGTTATCTTACAAGATAGCTCAGTTTGGTTAAACATCTGGGCTGCTAGTGAGAGGCACAGCATAAAAGTTGAAAAAAGCATAACTTGATATAAGAATTCCCGAGACTTACCTTTCTTTCTTACTATAAAAAGTAATGGCTTTTCAGTTTCTGAGCATATGGATTCCCAACACTGCAGCTGGATGCCTTCCCCCTTCTCAGTCTGAGTTCCTACTGAGCATCTCTGCCTCATCTTCACAAATGCTCAGAAGTCCTGGGAGTGCTGGGACAGCTTCCCTTCTCAGTGCTTCCCTTTGTCAACTGGATGGTTTCAGCCCCATTAATGTGGGGGTTTCTCAGCCCCATGAGCTGTGCTTGTGAGTTTTAAACACAGGGGTAGCCAATGCATGGCATGCCATGTTTTCCTGTCAGGCCACAGCTGAGTTCCTTACTATTTTCCTGTGGTCAGGGGTTGTGTTTCACAGGGCACCTTAGACACACATTGGTGCCTTTTGCAAAGGGGCCTTTCAGGGTCGCAGCCCTGAGCAACCTGTTTCCTCTGGAGGAGAAGGGTGTGAGCATGGATGAGCACTCACATGAAGTCAGGGCTGTTTATTGATAACTATAGATAATTCCAGATGTATTCCATATCTGTATTCATTGTCCTCTGTCATTCTGCCTCAAGTGCTGTCAAGTGATTTTGATATTTAAAGATTGTAAAGAAACCAAGAATACAGCAGCAGGATCCAGCTACTTGTGTCTTCCCAGAGGGAGGAGATGTGAGCACTTCTGCCACAGCAGCTCCAGTCATGCTTAGTCATAATGTGAGTGGACAGTATCTCTTAGAGGTATTGGTTACTGGTAACATAAACATTTAGGAACACAGCAGAGTGGCATTTGAAAGCACTTTGGTTTGTGGATGAAGTGTGCATGTCGTAGGACTATTTCTGAACAGCCTACCAGGTAGGCAGCTGTTTAATACTGCTGTCTTATTTTGTAGTAAATCAAGTTTTATGCAGACCAGGATGATGGCACAGGCTTGTCATGGGTTGCTGAATATTTTCAAGCTTTTGATCTAAAACTAAATTACTTGATTTTTGTAATGAAACTGGTCCCAAAAACTTTGTAATTGCTAAAATGTATATAAAAGTAGAAATACATATTTCAATTAAGAGGGTATCAGATAAAACAAATACAGTTAAACAAGAGCCTTATGGGTGCCTTCACAGATCGTAACTGTTGATGGTTTTTGTCACTACCTGGACTTTATCTTTTGTAATGTTGCTAACCCTTTTTCCTTTCCTGGAGGTGTATCAGACACTTTCATCAATAAGGTTCAGTGCAGAAACAGATACTATTTGTTTGTTGGGGTTGGTAGTTTTGCTGAGATGCAGAAGATATTGTTTCATTTTTCTTATTTAGACAAAATAACATTTATGTCTAGTTTGAGTTTTGGTGTAAACCACCAGTGAATAATTAACTTACCTATGCAGCCAATTTTAGAGTAGACACTTGCAGTTACAGTGTTTTCACTCTATGAAACCAGTACCACATCAAATGAAAAATCTGTAGCTTTATACATGACAATTTTGCCATAAAAAATTTGGGGAGGAACAAATTGCTGTCTTATGCGCCAAGGGATTTCAGCACACAGCCCTGGGTCAGATGTCAGCACCCTCAAAAAGAGCTGACCAGTTTACATGGGGCTCACAACCACCAGTAGGTGAGTAAGGACTTCCTGGTCATCAGTAGAAGTTGACATGCATGAAGTCCTAGTTCCTGTCTGGAGAGAGATGTCCATGGAAAGGTGGTACCTGTGTCCCCAAAAAAATTCATATCCTGGACCTCTGAAACAAGACCCTTCTGTGAATGGAGGTTGTTAATACATGGATTTGGAGTAAATATAATTTGTGGAATTTGTTTTCTCTTTATATAATGATCTTAGAAATAGTTTCAAGGTGCTAAAAAATTCTTACTTCAAGTCTCAGGCACCATCAAGCATTTCTAACCCTGTTCAGTTTTGATTTAAGTTAGAAACCAAATGGCAAGAAGGCATAAGTAGATTTGAATTGGACATCAGATAAGATGAGCATAAGTCTCTGTGGTCATCAAATACATTACTTTATTTCAGATCTTTGTTGCATGTGATTAACTGAGTGGTTTCTGGTTTTTGCTGTGCACTTTGGCCCATGTACATCTAGCTCTGTGAAGAATTTTATAGCTGTATCTAAATCTAAAAGAAAGAGTTGGCATTCATGTGTAACCCTCTTCAAAGGATAAATATTCATAGATACCACATTTCAAAGGATCTGGAAGGAATAGATAGTGTATACCCTGAGGTGCTCTGTGTGTGCACGGTCAGTGAAGACTCTGCAGACTCTGTGTTGCCCAGAGTCACGAAGGGGATGCTGACATTTATTGCACCTTACAACTTTAAAATGCAACATTTCATGCTAAGTGTACTTGCATGCTCTTAAAAACAAGAGAAATAAAAAAGATATCAAGTTCACAAATCTAAGACAAAGCAAAAGTGTTTGTCATCAGTCATTACAATATACCAGTTTTGAGTAGTAATTTTTTTTTAAAAAATGACATTCTTTTTCTTGAAGTTTTATATTTAGACAGATTTCTCTGTCTTAAATACTTGCATATTTTAGTGTAGTAGTTAATTTTTTTTCACTATTTGCCCATTCATTCACTATTAAGTGTTTGTATTTCACCCATTTCTGATAAATATTGGAATAAAAATCAGAAACCCACTATGACAAATCGGAATTTTTATTTTTTTCCTTGCAGTCATTAGGACCAAAAGTGGTCTTGTTTTTATTTTGTCATGCCTGTGATTTTTGCAGAGAACTTTTCACTTCTTAACCCGTGATTCACGTTGTTTGATAGACTGATGTACTTATTTCTAGATTTACACGTATCTACGTATGGAGTCTGCTGTGTTTAAATTCCATAGGAATTTTGAAAAGAAATTAGATTACTTGTGCAGCAACTGTTGAAGAGCTGTCAAGAATTGGTCACAAGCTTGAAGGTCAGTCTGCATTTACAGTATAAACTGTGGAGTAAAAACCACAGAGGATTATGAAAGCAAACTCTCAGGAAATGGGGAAACATGATGGCTTTAGTATTTTGTTGCCCAAACATGCTCACTGTTTACTGTCAGGTAAGTTCCTGCTGGCTTTTTCCTGACGTTAAAAATAAGCTATGTTATGTAGATGTTGAAATTATCTGTTTTGGGAAGGCATTGCATTATCTTTTGAGTCAAATATATTTGTAGCCCGGCCTCATAATGCCACATTTCAGCTCTGCTTTTCTGTTCATCAGCTGGACTTGCTACTGTTTTCTCCACACAGTCAACTGCACTGAGATCAAGTAAGAGTGTTTGGTTATAAAAATCTGTTTGAATGAAACAGCTGTATAGCCAAGTGACCATATGAGCTTTGTGCTAAATAGATGCTATTTTAATGCTTTCAGTTAATGTTTTCCTTAGTACCATTCTCTTAGTTTCGCAGTTAAGACAAGTGTGTCATTTCTGGTATTTGGTAACGGAGATTTGTTAACGGAGATTTGCTTTTTCAGTTTTACTTACAGAGATGTAGAAGTTGATAACTCTACATTGGCTTAAAATACAGATCAAGATTTTTGGGAAAATCTCACTTGCTTAGATAGTGTTGTTTTGAGTAATGGGAATGTTTTAAGTGGTGGCAGTTCCTGCTTAATCTTTTTTCACAGGGAATGGAAATGCATTTGTCATACATTTAGGATTAAATGCTCTAAGGCAGTCAGGAAGTAGAAAACATAGATTTTGTACTTTTTATTTTCATACACATCTGAAAACATGGTAGGCAATTGTTAAACTAGAATATCCTAATTTTTCTGATCCCATCTCTGTTACTATAAATTAGCTACATTGTTTTAAAGTGTTTTCTAGAGGTTTTAAAAAAATATTTGGGGAAAAAGTATTGGAGGGGGGAGCCCCAGATAACTGCAGTTTTACAGTGAACACAGAAACAACTATTACCTAATTTTAGGTATACCATCCTTTCACCGCCATTTGAGTTGCTCTTAATTTTCAAAAGAAAAACATCTTTTGAGCATTTGAATTCTCACAAAATTAATGAGACACTGTATTTTTGTGGAGGTAAGATGAAAAAAAGCTTAATACTTGGGGATATTTTTCAGATCTAGTTGATGTTGTATGTGGAATCTTTATACATGGTGTTCCTGGTTTATGATAGGCACTTTAGTTGTACATAGTAATGATATTTGAGACTTACTAACATCAGACTTGGTATCACTGCTGCACATCAGGTGAGAGGCCATCAGGATTCCCGGTGACTTGCTGAGAGCTGGAACTCCTCTCTCCCTTCCTACACCAACCTCCCCACTGCTTCTCCACTGTGCTGTACCTTCTTGGGGACCCATACCTAGAAACTGTTCTGGCATGACCACCTCTTCACAGAGCTGACTACAGTGTGAGGAGTCACCTTTATCCTATTTGAATTCCTGAAATAGGGGAGATCTGGTCTAGTCCAGGCTCCTGTTTCATCCACTGTTCCCCTCGATAATCCACCACCTCTGCATGCAAAACAATCCTGCATGTCTGGTAAGAGGAAATGCTGGCACTGACTTTGCAGCTGGAAAGTTGAGTTACAGGTAACTCAACACATCCCCTCCAAGGGAGAAAAAAAAAAGAAGGTTACATTGTCCCATTTCTGGAAAGGCACTGGCAGGATAGGGAAGGGAAAAACACAGAAGGCAGAGCAGGGCTGACATAAGTCATTGCAGGTAGAATCTAGGAGCAAGGGCTGAGCCTCACGAGTAGCACAATTGTATCAGTACTTTGAAGTGAGACTTAAAATTTTAGTGTGGTTTCAAGTTCACTGAGCCAAGCTATTACCACCAGATCATCTGCTATACTGACATCTTGATGTAGCTATCCTCTAGATGTATTTAAGTTTTTTTCAAACCTAACTGGGATTTAAGTTGGAAAAAAATAGGTATTTTGTACAACTACCTGATGTTTTGCAGACTGATTTCAGGTGATGTCGTCTGCTTTGGAAGCATTTAGCTCTCCAGATTTGCCATTCCTGCATGTACAAATCACAATGTCAGCCCTTCTGTGTGTTGCAGTATAAAATGCTATCACAGGGCTGTATGGGAAGCCTCTTGCTCGACATTTTAACCAGTGCTCTCCTGCTCTGTTCCTCATTCAGGACCTGCTCTTTTTTACTCAGGGCGCTGTTGCCACCTCGTGGAATTGGCCAAAACCACCAGCAAATGCTCCATGACCTGCATCAGTTGCTGGCAGATGTCCTGAGTGAGATGGATGTGGGATGCACAGAGGGGAGCAGGTGGATCTCTTCTGAGGTTTGACCTCAGTGCAACTCTCAGAAGTTTGTTATGGGGGATTTCTGATCAGAGTGCCACATTCCTTGTGTGCACAGTCAGTGGCAGTCTCTTGTCCCATTTATTTTCTAGGGGACAAAGATAGTAGCTATTGTCCGTACTGGGCCCCAGATTTTGGAAACACACTGTAAAGTCTTAAGCCTTTAGGAAGAATTGCAGAAGCACAGCCCTGACAGACCATCCACCTGAACAAGTAAATCATCTTGAGTATGTGCCATAATTCATCTCTGCAAACAAGATGTTGAGCAACAAGACTAAGAAGTCTTGTTCAGATCTTGTTATCCACAACTTTTTTTCTCTTTGGAAACGGAATACTTGAAATAGTTCCTGAAAGTCTTGCAATAACCCTGTGGAGTGGTATTCAGTTTGGCTGAGCCCCAGAGTGCAGACTGTGTTATTACTGTTGCTAAAGCATTCTAAGGGTTGAAGTACGAGTTTCCTGTAAAGGGGATAAAATTGTTGAGAAGTTAGACATACTTCTATGAAATAAACTCATTTGGAGTCCAGAAAAATTCTGATTTTGTGTTTTGTTTGTTTGGGTTTTTTTAATTGGAACTGAGAGCAACCAGTAGATGTCCAATATTGAATTTTTAATGCAATGTGGAAATGCTAACCAGAGTTTACACCTGAAATTTTCCTGAACATTGCTCACTAGTGTAAGCTTGCTTAATAGAGGGAAAAANGAGATAGTTGTGGTTTAAATTCTCTTAGCCATTAAAAAAAAGAAAATAAAATTAAAGGTTAGCTACATATGTTCTGTAAATGGACACCACATGCCTCTGCTGGCATGGTAAATGGAGAGGAAGGAAAGGAAGATGCTGCTGCATCTGGTAGACAGACACTCTCACCTGGACCACCCTGAAGTGCTGTTTTCTCAAGTGTGCTTTAGTTATGAAAAAGTTACCATAAACCAGAGAAAGCAAGTGCTCAAAATCTTCCCTCTAAGACTTCCATAAATGATGAGTTCCTGCGTTTCTTTGGGTATTGACTTTCCAACACTTGTTCAACTAGTCTTAGTTAATATTTTGAAAAAAAAAAAATCCAGCTCTTGCCAGTGGTCATCCAGATTATTTTTGGCTTCAGTCTAAGCTTTATGCAGATAGTAAACTGATTTAAAAGCCAATTTGGAACAAGCAGAAATCAATATGGTTGTCCGAAGGAATACCATATAATTCAGTACATCTGGCTTGCGAATGTAAACTCTAGCTAAACTCAGTTTTAAAGAGCAAACTCTGCTTAGGTTTAATATCCATTTAAATCTCCCTTTTAGTCTCTTAATTAAATTTGTACTAAAAAGAGATTATTCATATAGGTATTTTTAAGGGGTTTTTTTTATTTGAAATTTTATCTAGATAAGATTTCCATTTGATATGTAAGTGGTGTTTTGACTGTTTGCATGATTAATGTCTTTGGCGTCTTGGAGAAAAAGGGCATAGTTTGATTGTTACACATTAGCAAAATACTTGGATCCTGTGCTTGGGACTGGAACACAGCCCTCACAAACCGAGACACATGTGTTTTCCCACATGTACGCCACTTCCATACCAGCAGAAACTTTCCTTTTTTCAGGATAATATTCAGTTTCCTGTTCTGTCAGCATCACTGCCATACCTTAAAAAATCCAAAGCCAAACAACATTATTTGCCATACACTCCAGTATCACTGTTTAAAATGTACGGTAGGTAACACTAGTTCAGGCACCTTGTTTTTGAGCTCTTTTTGAGTTTTGGCGATGCGATACTAGATTTTCTGGTTTTAATTAAAACACCCCTTTTCAATGAAAATTGTTCTAGCACTGTGTTTTGATCCATAGGCATCTGGCAATACCTCTTATGTCTTGCTGAGAGCAGATCTGGTGTAGTATCTCTTCTCATGGCCTCTGGTGGTGCTGTTGGGCTCTGTGCAGCACACTGACTGCCCCTACTTGTCTGGGGAAACTGTGGCATTATGGTGTGATTTCTGTTTTCAGTGCAGGAAATTTTTTCAAATTTATGTTTTTGGTGCTCTGCCCCTCAGATTTCTTAGACCTTGCTTTTATTTTGGCAAAGGCTGCAACTTCATGTAATAACATAACCATTTCATAAGAATTATACCGTAAACTACTGCTGGGAAGCTTATTTTGATATGTGACAAAGCTACAAAACTAGCTCTGGTCTGCTGTACTCTTCACGAGACCAGAGGATTGCACTTTCCTACCTCTGTTCATGCAGGTCACAGTCTCACTGTCTCCAAGGCTGCTCTCTGCTTGGCATAGCACTGTTGGCAGGAACAAATTGTGTGTGGTCCTGTTAAAGGAGAAAAACTTAAAATAATGAGTGAAATGTTTGCTACTGGCAGAAACAGTGCTATAAGCCAGTGTCATACATGTTGCGGTATTTAGTTCGAGGCCCTCAAAAACACCGTCTGTTTAACTTCTGTCACAACCTGTATGTGACAGCATACCACCAGCAGCTGTCTGTGATTACCTCCTCTTTCTGGATAGCTGTGCTGCTTTTGGCTGTGGTAGAGTTAATTTTCTTCCTAGTACCTCGTATGGGGCAGTGTTTTGGATTTCTGCTGGAAACACTGTTAATACAGGGGTATTTTCCTTACTGCTGAGCAGGGCTTGCACAGAGCCAAGGCCTTTTCTGCTCCTCACCCACCCCACCCGCAAGTGGTTTGGGGCTGCATGAGAGAAGTCATGGTGTTGCTCTGTGCGTGAATTTTCAGAGTGATTTTGAAAGAAAAATGATAAGCCAGTGAAACCCTTCCTGAGCTGAGAGCAGTCTTGTACCCAGGCAGTGTGCTGTTCTGTAACAAATAATGATCATTGTGAGGTTGAAAGGTGGGGATCAGTCTGAGCCACCATCCCAGACCTGTGCTGAGACTGTGCTGTGACTGAAAAGTCCAGCAGTTAATGGGAGATGCAGATAATGAAGAAAGCTTCATTTTGAGGATAAGTGAAGGGAGTTTCCTCACCTCTTAACTACAGGAGCTTTTGAGTAGAATCCACCATAGCTTAAAAACAACTGTTGTCACTATTTGGAAAGTTAAAATATCACTATGTTTGGGACAAGGACAGAGGTTTGGAATATGCACACTGCAAACTGTCTTGACAGTTTGCAAGGTGGTTACTGTCATGATGTCTTCTTGTGCTGTCAGCTCTGAATATTTATAAATGTGGTCATGGGTATTGCAGAGGTGAGACTTTCAAATGTTGTAGCAAAGTTATGTTCAGCATTAAGCAGGTTCAACTTCATGAAGCCTTTTGTGCATCTATCTTTCTGCCCTCTCTCTGTCCATTTTCTGTCAGGGAGAAGAGCTGGGGTGAGCACTGTTTTTTAGGGAAGTTTCACTGCATCCGTATGGAACCCAAGATCTGTCCCCTACCAGTTGCTTTTTCCTATCCCTCACTTGGTAGGCTTATTGTGAATTCATTTGTCAGCCTAAACTGCTGCTCCTTCAGCCAGTTCATTGTCAAAAGGAGGTCTTGAGACATACTTTTGTACAGCTTACTCTGTGATGAAGCACTAGATTTTGCTTACTCTGAAGGCCACATGAGCAGTGCAGTGTGGGTTCATTCAGCACCAGATTTGTCATGTTTTGTTTTTACCATTTGGAAATGAAAGAATAGACAGACCTCAGTACACCAGTAGCAGGTGGAGAACAGTTGTTTTAACAGGAAGGTCTAGAAACAGGAAAGGAGGACAGCATAGGAAGGGGAGAAGAATATAATTAAGTGCTGGATGCCAAGCATGGTGCAAGTGCTGCTGGGTGATCCCCTAGTAAAATTATCAGGTGACAGTGATATGCTTTCATAATTTGTTAATTTATAATTGTTAACCTTTTATAATTTATTAACCACATGGTAGAAACATACACTGGAGTATCATTCATGGGTTTCCCCAACAGGTGGGGGTATTGTGAGTGTTTCAGCAAGCCATAATCATCTGCTTTGGTCTGAAGTCTGTTGTGCAAGGGGGAGATGACTAGTTAAGGAATAACAAGCAGCAATGATCAGGCCAAACCCAGGAGTACACATATTTTTCAGATCTGGGTTATAGCTCAACCTGCTAATCTTTTACTTATTTTGTTTTTCTATCTTTTGGTGGGCTGAATTTTCCTAAGATAAAAACAGTACCTGAGAGTTTATGTACATGAAGAAAAGTTGGTTTAAAATTCTGCACCACATATAACTGAGATGTCAGAGTTGTGCTGTTATCTGGAAATACTGAATACTGCTGAAAAGAGAATTTCTGACATTTATCATAAGATAAGCACTGTCTGGGTTATCTTGATATATGTCTGGTTTATGGTGGAAGATAACATAGTACTAAAGTCTGGCTACAGCGACAGAGAGGCTATTGTACCTAATATTCTTCCTTACAGAACTGTATAAACAGTGCTATTAAAGTCATACAGCCAATCAAGATTTTTTTTTAACTCAAGTCCAAAATAATTAAATTGCCTAAGAGTTGGAATTTGTTTTTGCTGTGCTCACACCTCATGGACAGTGCATATTGCACTTTCTTTTGCAATAGTAGAAGTAATACAGCTACAGATGGTGTTGCTTTACCTCTGTGTTAGGAAATAACTTTAAAATAGCTTCTTGGTTTGCCTGGTTTGCTTGGTCTGTTTGTAACTGTGTAAGTGCATAACTGAAAGCAGAACAACTTGGTTGAAGTAGGCGTAATACAATTCTTTGTTTCAGCAAGAAAGCCAAAACTTCACCTTTTTTTTCTGTGACTGTACCACTCTCTCCACACTTTCCCTGTGCCCCATCCCGCACACGCGTTGCCCACGTGCAGCCTCGTGCGCAGATGGTGCCCGTGTGTGGCAGCAGCAGAAGGCACAGACCGCAGGCCAGCACTGCACCCTTGGGCACGGGGGAGCTTGGCAGGTGGATTTGTGCATCCTAGGAGATGGACAGTGCTGGAAAGAGGCAGCAGATCCTGCTTTTGTGCTGCAAGATCTCAGTGCTCTGAGAGCTCATCCACCAGTCTGAACTAATAGAGAAGGGCTAGAAAACAAAAAATATTTCCTGTTTTATAAACCTGTTGAGGCTAACAGCTAGTCTGAAGGCTTCGCAGATCCTAAGTTGGAGATGGTTATCTTCTGTTTGTGAGAAAAGCCTGTAAGAAGAAAAACAATTAAGTTTCTACCCTTGAAATGTAGTATCAACAGAAGCAAGAAATCCAAACAATAGAAGGAGAAAACCAGCAACATTTCTGCACGTGGTATTTTTCTGCATTCTTGAACACTTATGCTATAGGTAGCCAGTGGTAGTATATTGTAGTTAATAATAGCCAATGAGTCTACTGTAGTAACTTAACAGCCAATAACTATGTAACATGAATGATAACAAACAGAAGTGTATAAAAGGAAGCTGCTTTATTAATAAATGGCTTTTGGCCCTTCTTCGAGGCATTATCTGTGTGTACATGTGTTGTTCAGCCACCCCAACAGCGACATAAACATATGCATCTTGAAAGCCTGTGCAATTGTGATCTGCTTGCCTAAAAAAAAGGTTGTAGTGGTACTGGAAGGAATGCAGGGAAGGAGCAAGTCAAGGGCTTGCTTCTGTGCTGTCTTTGCCTGCTTACTCAATCAGTAATTTCTATAAAATGGATCTTTCAGGTAAAATCTGCAAGTTAATGAGGCACCACTTGCAGAAGAGATAGCTATAGTTAATTTCCTAATGATATCTCAGTGTGGCTTCCAGACTTGAATTTAACAATTTTCCTCTTATTTCTAAGAGGAAAAGAAAACATTATTTGCATGGTTTTTTTCTGAGATACCATGTTGTTGCCCTTATGAGAGGGCAGCATGTTTGGAGCTTCCATGTATGTATGCAGACCAGACCTGATGCCCTTTTTCCTGCTTGGAAGGTTTTAGACTTATATAGACTTCCCCCTCAGAATACTAGTTTGAGAAAAAGTCGAAACTGTGGAGAACTGGTGAAATCCATTATAGTGCAGTACATAATTTCCCATTACATTTTGAAAATTGTATACATAAAAAAATAATATATGTGAGTGATTCAGGATACTATCCAATGTTCTCCTTATTCTGTATGAAAACTTGCATCATGTATCTGTAATAATCCATATTATTATATGAAGAGTCTCAGAAGCTGCAAATCTGTCAATCCAAACCTCTAGAATCAGAAATAGGTACAACATCTTGTTGTGGCTACAAAAGAGAAATAGCAAAACGTTTCCTTGTATTTTTATCTCTGGGAATTCTGGCCTTCCCGCTGACACGTTGTCCGTCCAAATGTGTGGTGGGTTTTAAGCCCTTCCTTGTAGGAAGTTACTTTTGTTTTCTGTAAGAGAATTTGCCCTACAAAATTTTGTTTTGTCTAGTGATTCTATTTTTAGAGTTTTTGTCATTCTTTGTTTTGTCCTTCCTATTCCATATCACATGCAGAGTTTAAAATTAAAGAGGTTTTTTGAACTTGCTTATTTAGCATGCTTGCTAAATGGCAAAGCATTATCCCTAAGTTATTGTATCTTCTAGTTTATTCTATGAAATCAGCTGTTTGAAAAGCTTTGTTTATAGCACTACTGTGAAAGCCAGTAATTTGTTCAACTACACAGTCTTACATGGGTCAGTGTAGTGCAACACTTTTACATAACTGATCCACACAACATTCTCCACCTTGCTAATTTGTGGGAAAGGAAACTTCAACAGCATGTCTATTGGTACAGCATAAAGAAACCACACCTGCAGTTATTTGTATTGTAATCTTTCAGGGTATTTGTACACCTTTTCCTTTTGCCTCACAGTTGGGAGTGTGGTGGGACACCCAGGTCTCCTCAGCTGCCATCGGGGTCTGTCGTGTGGCTTCAAATAATTCAGTAATTTACAGTCAGCAAGAGACACACAACTGATGTAGGGAAAAGGACTGGTGGCTATCAGCTGTACCAAGGAGTTGCAGTTGGGCATGGATCTTAATTTTTTGTTGTTTAAATGTTTGCAATGCATTGAATGTGACATTCTGGAAGAGCAGAAGTTATCCACCACACAACTTTAATTGTGTTAACAAAATATGGGGAAGTTTGGGTTTGTTTTTTTTTAATCCCATTAATGTGTAATGTCGGAAGTGTGACATTACCACGTCCTTCTCTAGAATTGTTCTAGGGCTGTACAGGGTTTTTCTTCCAGTGGAAGATTTAGTCTTGCTTCCATGGCAGCTGCCTCCTTTTGAAATCGTCTTGCTGATACTTTTCTGGTAGTGATGCTTCTTCCTCTTTTTTTTGAAGCAAAACATTATAATCTTTTTTGACATTTCAGAATCTTCTTGGCAGCAATTTCAGCATCATTTTTTTTTGATACTAAGATACTACTCTTTTGTTATATATGTATAAAATATGTAACAGAATTTGCAACTTCTGTATCTAATAAACAAATCCTTCTGTAAACAGAGCTGTCTCAGCATGGATTGTGACACAGAACATAAGCAGGGTTTTGAGCTGGACTGGGTAGCTGACACACAGCTACCCGTCCCTTCACAATTCTCCATGTACTACTGTTGTAAGCCAGGGCCTGGCTCTAGTCTGTTCTTGCTGTGGTAACCCTCCCTTAGGGTTTAGGAGAAGTCAGGACAGTTTACAGATGATGAGTTAAAAGCCAAGCCAAACCAAAACTAGCTAAATTTTTTTGCAAAGTAAAACCAGAAGTTTTTTTGTTTCAGCAGAGAAGGGTAGAAAGGACCATAGCCCCCCTTGTCTTACCCAGCTTTGTAGCTTTTAGGCTTTTAGCCACTGAAGTATGTCAACCCATTTTTTTATGTGCTGCACACAGACGATTTCATTTTCCTCTGGGAATTCTGGCCTTCCCTCCACAAAAGTGTCTGTCCAAATGTGTGGTGAGTTTTAGGCCTTCATTGTAGGAAGGTACTTTTCTTTTCTGTAAGAGAATCTGCCCTGTGAAATTTAGCTGCACCTACTAATTATGTTTTTAGAATTTTTGTCATTCTTTTTTTTTGTTGTTCCTATTCCATATCATGTGCACAGTTTACAATTAAAGAGGGATTTTTTGGAGTTTCTCAGCTTTTTACTCACCATGGGATCCAGATCAGTCTGGATGCTTTGACAGATGTCACTTCCCTGCAGATGTAGTGTCATCTGTTACCTGGGCTCCAGTGTTTTCCACGGACTCTGCTTAATTTTTACATGCCTCATTCCATTACTTTTGCTGTCTTTCTAAGTAAAATAATTAAAGCTGATTGGGTGCAGACTCTGAAAAAGGTGATAATGTCCTCATTATTGTATGCCAGTACAAGTCTCTGCTTAACCTGAGATCAGAAAATTACATACTTAACCAGTCTTTAGCCAGGTTGGAGTCTTTTCAGCCAGTGCTGAAATTTAACAGTATTTTTAAGAAGCCTAACAACCAAAATGAAACAAAGAAGAATTTCTGGAGTCTGGACTGAGACCCTGTATGCAGGAGTGACAGGACTGAGTGAGGAGATACTATTTTGATTCTGCAGGGAAGAAACAAAACAAAATCACTGTATTTTTGTTTTCTATCCAGTGAGGTATAAAGTTCCTGAGAGATTTGAGAAATCCTAATTTGCAGAACTTGCTGACATTTAATCACAAGTCTTATTATCTCTCTGTGTCTGTCTGTCATCTAAAGTAACAAAAGGCATCCATCTAATATGTAAATCTGATCATGCAGGGACCTTGATGCTGGCTTATATTCCTATCTCTCTACAACACTTCCTTTGATTAAAAGACTCCAGAGGCTATTGCAGTTCTTCTGGACTAACCTTATGTTTCTTCCTGTTCCTTGTCTATTCTGTGTGAAGTTTTTTGAGTGGTTTTAATCTCCTAAACAGTAATGGCCCCAAACAAGTACCTTTTTTTTTTTACCTTGAAAATGTGGTTTCTTTAGCTACTCTGGTGTTGTAATCAGGATAATATTCAATTTCATTCTCTGTGCTGTGAAGGATGGAGCTTTGTACACCACAGGAGATGATAAGGCCCGTAGAAGACAGCTAGCTTCTTGAGGAGTATCTTTAAGGAACCCATGGAATTATGTGTATTGCAAAACAAGAAATTGGCAGTGTCGCCAAAAGCCTTTAAATAAAATGAAATCTGTCTTTCCTAGGTGTGGGAGGAGCACATGGCAAAGGACAGTCCTTATCACAAAATAACTGAAAATAGGATAAAAGTGCTTACATTCTGAAGTATTATTTACCCCAGTCTGCAGAGCAACTTTGCTGTAGGTAAAGAATTTGTACTGCCCTTCATACCGTATCTGTTATTTACAAGACCATCCTACCTACATCTGGACTTCTCAGCTTTGTGAGTGTTTAAGCCTTAATGAGTGCAAGTGAATGTTACAATCTGAACAGTTTATTTTTTTTTTCCTCTGTGCCCCAGTGCAGAGCAGCTAACAGCTTTGGCTCTTTCTGACTTCACCGTGAAATACACTTACTTCTACTTCACTCCAGTAAGACATCTGCTAACTGTTAATAGCTGTTAATAGCGTTACCTCCGGGAGACCCTGACAGCCCTTCAGGCCCACACATTTAACCCTGTGACAGAGAGGTAGGTGGGAATTTGATTGCATGTTGGAGCTGGCAGTGTCATCATGCCTTCACTTGAGAGACCACACCTCTTGTTTTGTCAGAGCAGTCAGCGTCGAGGTTTTGTCTTGTTCACTGTGCTAAAAATCTATGAAATGAGTAAGTAGAGAAAGACGGCTCTTTAGGACAGTGGTTTTACTGGAGGGTCTGCGAATTGAGAATAGGCTTCCAAGTAATTCCCCCGGTTTTGCACTGGAAGCATGTGTGATGCATTGGAAACTGGGAGGTGGCTGCAGAAGACCCCTGTTCTCTTGCTGTAAAATTGTATCGTGTAGTTGGTGAAAATATCAGCCTTTTCTGGGATGTGTGTGGGGTGACTGTAGCACAAAGAAATCAGATAGTTTTTCCTACACGGTAAGGTGCTAGTCTCGGGGTGGATGGCACCATGCACTGAGCATGAGCGAAAGAATATAACTTAGATTAAACTCCCTGAAAGAAAGCTGCTACTTCTCATCTTTAAGCATGTATTTAGTCATCCAGCATTAGTCAGAGTAATTACGGAGGCTACAGAAGTAATTCCAGATGGCAAACAGTGTTGAAATGTATAGTTTAGGCCTAAAAAGAAAACGATTTGAAATAGATTTTCCTGCAAGTTCAGAGAGCCCCAGCGTGATTGTCAGCCACCGCAATCAGACACTGCTCTGCACTCACGGCTTTTTTGGCCTCTCCTGCTTGCTTTCTCATACCACGTTGGCAAGCTGCAACAAGTGAAAACTCCACCCTTCTACGGGCTGGGGAGAATAAGATTCATAAACGGCAACAGCTGGCGAATAAAATCGGGGTTCCTCTGAAGGTGGTGGTTTTTCAGACAGCCGCTGTGTGCAGCTGAGAAAGGGGCGGGATCCTTTTCAAGTACGTTAGTTGTGATTTGCTGAATTCGTAGACTTTTCCCCCTCAGAACCCCAACCCTCTCTCTCTCTCTCTTTTTTTTTTTTTCTTCTTCTTGAGAGAGAGAGAAAGGGAGAGGGAGAGTAGTTGACTTGCGGCTGCATCTCAGCGCGCACGTCAGCGTTAATCTGGTCCCCAGAGCCCTGCCTGACACCATGAGCTCGGAAGCCGATGAGCCCAAGGAAGGTACGGTTTTAAACTATTTTCGCAGGAGAGGAAATATGCGCGCTGCCTCTCTGAGCATGGAGGAGAGCTTCTGCTCTCTTTAGCTTTCGCGTATTCAAAGGGGAGGGGAAAAGGCCTTTGTAAAACTATCCGAAGTCCTGCCGATTTTGCAGGATATGAAGTGACCGAAGTGTTGGCGCCCCGGGATATCTGTCTGGACGATGGTAATTTACTCACACATGGACTACTGATAAGTGGAAGAAAGAGTGTTTCAAAACACTGGTAGTCAAATGTCGAAAGAGGAAGATTTCTTTCATTTGGAAGCACCGTATTTTTCAGCAAAAGAGGAAGTTGCATGGGGGAGAAGTGAAAGGTCATTATTTTGGGAATAAGGTTGATGCCATTTACTTCCCTGCTAATGAGTGTGCGTGTGTGTGTGTTAAAACAGAGGAGTGTGCCAAAGCTACACTGTGCTGCTGCTGCTTCTGGAGTGGAACCTGTGGAGGGGCTGGAAGTGCTCCAACAAAAATGCAGTTATTCCCTAGTGTTGATCCGGGAGGAGGGTGTGAGAGGGATTCGGACAGTGGGGAGCAAGCGGGGGAGGAGGAGGGCAATTTCCTGAAAGTGCCTGTATACAAAAGAGCATTTATACAGATGAGGGAACGGGGCAATGGTGGGGTTGTACTCTGGTTTTCTTAGAATAGAATTGATGTTTCATGGCTACACATAGTCCTTAGGGAGACTCAAACATACAGAGATCCAGTATGGCTGAGAAAAACAACTCAAAAAACCCCAACAAAAAAGCGAGCAGTAAGGCAACCTAAGCATTTTGTATTTGATGAAAACAAGAACTTTTCGGAATGTTTCAGATGGTTTTCCCCTCACAGTCTGTACAACTTCCTTCACTTGAAGTATAACATTACTAGGGACATCTGTCTGTTTGCTTGCTTAAGAGTATTTTGTTAATTTGCAAAAAAGTCTGCTTGAATGAATCAAACTTAATGCTAATAATGCTGGTAGAACCTGGGAAGTAATGAAACCCAATAGCCTCTATTTTGATAAGAACAATCTTTATATTTTTATTCTTGTCAAATGAGCAGCTGAACCCAAAGGCAGCTCTTGTTTTGTTGTTCTTTTTTTCCTCAGGAAGATTCTGTAGGACGGATTTGTTGAAAAGCAGAACTGTAAAAATTATTTCTCTATAGAAACTTGGAAAAAGAGACTATGTGAACATTCTCCCTCAGTGTTACAGCAGGAGAGATCTGCTTGCATGCTATAGCAGGAATGATCCTCTGGTTTCATACAGGAAGCTCCAGACAGTTTTACTAAGCTGACTGTATTTGAAATGTAGATTTTATTGTTTGAAGAAATGTCTTGCCTTTTGAGATGACTCTGATTCTTAACATCCCCTTTAAATAGGTTTGCTTTTCTGAGCATTTCTTCATAAACAATTTGAGGTGCCAGGATTGTCATGCTGATAAAAAACATTTGAAGCAGGTGTCTGAGACAGAAAAGAAAGGGTGGCTTTTTGATTAGTTATTTTTAGCTTGGGGAACATTTGGGTTTTGCTGTCCTTTGTTCTTAATGTGTTAAAATGGAAAATGAAACAGTAACCATTGTGGGAAAATGAGGTACAGATGTCACTCAGAAGGTATTTCAGTCAGTCTGTAAACATATTCCTGCTAATATATTCAATTCTTTAAAAGAACAATTTAGAAAATGCATTTAGAAAATGAGAAAAGGGTTGCTGAGTGTGTATGTGAATAAAAACTGGGATTGACAGGTAAAAATGTAGAATTGCAGCTGTTACCCTCCTTTGACTAGTCTGACTGAACATTTGTGGAAGCACAAAATACTGAAAAATACTGTCAAATACTTGTGTATTTGTAGTGATCCACTGTGTGTAGTGTAAAATAGTCAGAATCTTTCAACTAACAAGCTCTGTTTCATGAAGAAATTATGGTTTTTGCATAAAGAAAATTGATGCTTCACAAATTCAAACTTAATGTATGGCTCAGTCTTTTGATACTGAGGATATGTAATTTTAAAGTGGTTTACCAAGGGGGAGGTGGTTGATTTTTCCTTTAGGTGCAAGACTAAATGCCACTCTAAAAGAGAAATTCTGATTTACCTGCAAATTATGTGGTCCACCCAGGGTATTGGGAGGTAAAGGCCTGTGACTGATTATGGAAGGAGTAGAGGGTACACTTGGACAGTTGTAAAGTAGTTATTTTAACAGATTCTATATATCTCAAGGCCCAAGCTAGTGATGAAGGGTATAGTGGCTAATCTGCTACAAGCTAAAAAGTGAAAGGAGGAGAAAGCTACATGAAAAATGTTGGTTTAATGATGTTTGTAAACATAGGCAGATTTTTCTGTTTTCCTTAATGAAGAGATGCTCAAGTGGCCAGGAGCTAGTGCAGAGGTCTGAGGAGCTCCAAAGTTCAGTTGCAGCTTCCAGGCATGACTCCCAGACTGTGTGTTGGAATATCAGCCTCAGTGAAAAGGAGAGTTGAGGGTGCAGTAGTAACACTGAACATTGTGTATGTGCTGCCAATGACCTGATGCTCAAGTGAGAAATATTTCACTTTCAGCTACTTTATACAAGTGAATTTAAGTAATTGGAGAACATTGGGATGTCTATAAAAGTAGATTTAGTGTGGATTATTTTTAAAAATCTACATAAGAAGATCCAAGATCATTGGTGTTACTACTGCAAAAATGAACTATACCCATTGTTACAATGAAACCCAAAATCAAGGTAAATTTTGAATGGCAAACCTCTAAAGATTTTCTTTTTGTAATTAATCAAATAAAGGTAGAGCATTTGACCTCAAGTAAAATCTAATTTTTTTAACAGGAACAGAGAATAAAAGCCATTGCTAGAAGACAGGCATTACCCCACTATATATTATACTAATTGCTGGGTATAGGGTATGCAGCAGTGTATGTGGGCTTTTCAGCTTCTGCCTTTGATGTCTTCATGGTCCATATTAGAATGGTAGCATGAAACAGGTTTTTTTCCTCCCGCCACGCTGCTTAGTAACTTCAGAATAATCTTTGTGTTCGTCTGTATCCCACGATGCTGTGGTAAATATGTGCATGTGTCTGTATGGCATCAATCTGTATTGTATTTACAGATTCCAGCAACTGTCATGACATAAATGATCCTGCCACATTTTCTTGTTTTCATTCCTTTTGGCCCAGATGAAGCAAATTGTGTGTTAGTGTCCACAAGAAGGCTATAGTATTTAACTGCATGGCATAATTTCAGTCTGGTGTTGATTGGTGGCATGTCACTTGCCATGGAAGGTACCAAATGGTTTCAGGCTTTGATTTGGCTGAATTCCTTTTTGAGATCTGAAGGGAATGTTCTTAATGCTGTTGTGTTAAAACTATGTATCATGAGTGCACCTTTTAAAATACGTGCCAATACCAATTAAAATTATTGTGATGTGAATGTATTTCTTTGATAGAAGGAAACAGTAATTTATGTAAAGCTTTGGAAAACTTCATCTTCATTCATCTTCAGGTTTTATGCAGTATATTTAAAAAATAACAGGAGAGAAGTCTAATATCTCAAAGGAAAAGTAAAATAGTAACAGATATCAGAGTGAATGTAATACATACCCTGTAAAACAATGGATATTTTATTACAAACTTAGACACAAGTGAGAGCCTGAATTGCACCCTTATCATACTTAGTTTTGAATACCACATTTCAGGAGAGAGAGAGATCGCTGTATTCCTGCAAGTGCTTGGAGATTTTTTTAGACACGATTAGCATTTTTTTAATCCAAATGAGATTACTGAAGAATGAGCTCACCTGTTTTGTTCCTTCTAGAGCTCAGAACAACACAGGGGTTATAAAATCACAGAGCACTCACTGTTTCAAGAAGTTAGTACTCCCTCCTGTAAGTAGTCACGGATTTGCTTTGACATTTTGCAGTCACCTCTTATGAGTGAATGTTTTCCAAGATAGAATTGTGTTCAATTAGACAACAAATCAACTGCTCTTGTGCTCTTACAGGCTGCTTACTCCATCTACAACATCTATGGGACCTTGTAATGTATCATTCTCCATCCCACTAATTCCAAAACTGGCATTTGTTAGAACCTGTTTTTATTTTATGATAGGGAATGGGGAAATCCAAACTGTAGAAGTAGAGCACGGAATTAGTACTTAACACCACAGATTGTATTTTCTGCTCTCACCCCAAAGATTAAAAAATGTGAGCTTCCTTTGTTTCACCTGCTCTTTGCTTACCCTTCCTTGTCAAAACAATAATCTTCATAAAACATCAAGGCCAGTGAAACACGGGCCTTTTGTTGAGAGTAGTCTGGGACGGTCAGTTCAGAAGCAGGAAGAATCACCTGGGCTCAGAGGATGTGTTAGAGATCTCAATTACTCAATTTGAGAACTTTTTTTTTATTTCACAGATAACTTCCTTACTGCTGAGGAAGAGAATGAAAAGAGTGCTGTAGTTATACATACCATGCACACAGCTTTGTAAATCATAGCAGTGCTTGACGATTTGGCATTTTGTGCAGTCCGTTCTGTGGTTAATTAGAATTCAAGATTAATAGGACAGGGTGATGGGGAAAAAAGTATCCTTCTAGTACAGGAAAGAAGGAAAAAGGGAAATAAGCTTGTGAGAGGTTAGAAAGAATTATTACTAACCAGGTGCTGTAATACCTTATCACATATGCATGAGGAAACCATTGCCAGAGGTACAAATAGCAGGGCAAAAGGAAAACCAAGAAGCTAAAACCTTCATGAACAAGAAGCAAAGGGAAAATTGGAGGAGTGGGAGTACAGTACACAGGCAAGTTGGAACTGCTAGATTTTTTTAGTGTAGTTTGGGGGATAGTACATTCAGTGAAGCAAGATGCAGGAAATAAAGGGCTGTGAGGACAGGACAGCAACTGCTGTGGTTCATAGCACAGCTGCTGCAGCTTCATTGAGATGTGGGCCCTTGAATCTGTCAGTAAGACTGACTTCAGGCTGTTAAGCCATAAGACTCCATAAGAAGCTCTGCACCTCTCCCCTTCAAAACTGAAAGGATGGTTGTTTTTTTGTTCCTGGCCACATCAGGGTCGTATTTGAGATAACCTGTTTGCGAGTGGATCAGATGGCCACTCTGACTGCTTTTCTTACAGGCTCAGAATTTAATTAGTTGAACTGGTGGTTTTTTGTTGTATAACACATTTGGAAGTCCATATGCAGTAGCTGTTTTCTGCAGGACACTTTGTACCTCATGTATTTATTAATCTGTGCAGCTGGATCAGATGAGGAAGCTAGGTGGTAATTTGAGCACAGGCAATGGGATAAACATGGGCCGTAGCTGATAGATTACTTCAGAGAATTACTGAAACTTAACAGGTTAATCATTTAGCTGTGATTGCTGGGTTGAATGCTAGATTGCTTTGAGAAAATTCCATTAATATAATTATGCTTATGCAATCAAATCTTTTAATCCAAAATGAATTGCAAGGTTCACATGCTTAGTTTCAAATAAGATACAGTCCCTTGAGCTATCTGGTTGATACAGAGAATCATAGATTAACTGAGGCTGGGGAATTTCTGGAGGTCACTGGTCACAACCTTCCAGTGGAGGCAGAGCCAGCTTTAAAGTTGGATCCAAATTCAGAGTTAGATGAGGTTGCTCAGGCTTTTTCCAGTCACGTTGATAGTGTCTTACAGAGTGGTGGTAAGCAACCACTTCTCCAGCAACCACTTCTCTAGTACTTCAGTATTTGGCCACACTTGCTATGAAGGTGGTCACTCCTAATGAGACTTCCTCTTGATGCTGCCTGTGTCTCTTGACCTCTTCTCTTTTGCCGTCCATCCTCAAAAAGAGCCTGGCTCTGTCTGCTCCATACCCATCTGGTAACAAGTTGCACGTGTTGGTAAGGGCCACTGTTACCTTGATCAAACCAAGTGCTCTCAACCCATCTTCAGTATCAGGGGCTCCACCTCCCAAACCATGCTGGTGACAGTCTGTAGGACCTGCTTCAGTTTGTCAGCTCCTTTTTTTGGGGAGATATTGAGGAGCCCAATACTGTTCACAGTATTCCACATAAGGGAAGAAAGCACTTTGGTTTCAAGCTCTACCAGTATTTTTTCATCTTCCAGAATTGTTTGTTGTACTGGAAAATTAGCTTCCCAGTCTTCCTTTCATTTGTCTGTTGATGATAGCATTTGCTGTATTATTGTACTTACACCTTTGGGTTGTTTTCTTTGGGGACTTGGCAAACTATGGACTGCCACAAATGAGACAGAGGTTAGAGACCAGGAGCAAAAGTCAGCGAATCTCTGCAGAATCAAAAGAAGTATCTGGGTAAGGGAAGAGCCTTGCACATACATTTGGTAAAGCTGTATTCTTCACCAGTACTATTTCCAAGTGTGGTAACCAGCTAAATGAATTGCTTCTAAGAATAATGAGTGTTTTGTAATACGTTAGCGAGGAATAGCTTAAGGAAAATGTGATGCTGAAACACTAATTATAATTTGCACTTTTTATTTAAAAACACACATAATATCTTTTATCAATTTATCATTTGGTCAAATCTTCCATTAAATTTTACAGTTTCAGAAGGGTTCTTAAATGCTGCTTTTTGAGAAGGAAAATGCATCCCCTCTCCACTCAGTCATTTAGTATCCCTCTAATAATAAATAAAGCAAATGAAAACTATATTGCAGGTGTTATTTCAAACTTCTAGACTGATTTTTTGCTACAATAAGATTACAAAATGTGGTAAGAGGAGAGAATTTCATAAAGAGGCATGAAAGGTTTTTATGCTATTTCGTGAAACAACCTCTGGTTTTCATTTTCCATACTCAGCAGAAGTAGTAGGCTAAAATAGTTTATTTCATAATGTCTTTAAAGCAAAAGTTACTTTTTTTCATATTTAAAGATTATTTTTTCATGTTTGCATATTGGTTAGGTACTTCATAGATCCAGCAGTGTCCAGCAGTAGAACTGTTATTAGTAACAATTGCTGTTCATGCATTTGTAAGAAATTTGAGTGCTTAAACAGACTGTTTCTGTATTAATGAGTAGCACTAATCTGAACAGTAGCCTTATACATATTGACATTAAGGTGGTTTTTTATGATTGGAAATCTGAAAGTTACAGATGTTCATGTTTTCTTGGTTTGCGTAATTGTGTTTGATGAGCTGCTTGTGTTTTTTAATGCTAGGTGTACACTTCCTGTTTTGCGGACGCAAGTCTGTCATGACTACAGAACAGGATACACAGTGGGATTAGCAATAAAATGCAACTGCCAAAATCCTGGTTGTTTTAACCATCGTGTCAGCAAAAGCACAACCCTGTTGTCATTTGGAGACAGTCTTACTTTGAGGGAGAAGGAGAGAAACTGAGAGACCTGTTCTCTGAGATATTCATTCTACATTCATGACTTTGGGATGTTTTGTCACAAATTTTGTTCTTATTCCTAAGATTCCCTGCCTGGGTTGGGTGGTGATTTGACTCAGTTTCATCAGTTAATTCTCTGTCCCGGTTCTGGTGTGTGGTTCATTTCTAGTGCTTGATTGGCAGGCATTGAGAAGTAGGGAGCTCCCATCTCTGGGTGTCAGGTTGGACTCAGTCTGGGGAACTTGGGAGTCAAAATCTTCCGCACATAACTGTTTCATCAGAAGCAATATAGGTGATTGGATACACACTGTATAAACTAATTTAATTTTCCCCACCTTTTTCAGAATTTAGTATCAGTGTTTGTAACTATGCAGATTAGTGGTGAAAGATCAGATATTCTGTTTTGCATAGCAATAAGGAAAACCTACATTTCAGTTACTTATAATATACAAATGTCAGAGTGTCTGCAGAGAGTCCTGTTCCCACTGGCAGTTTGCAGTAATGAGAATAAATTGCAGTAAAGTGAGAATAAACACCTCATTTATTTGAGAGCATTTATCCCTGAAAGGTTTGAAACCTGAAATTCCAGGGACATTTTCTGAGATGATTTTATGTATCTATAAAGGCTAGTAATTGCAAGTTTTGTATGGCATTGCTAGCTGCCCTGGGATTTCCATGGATCTCTAAGAATGTGATACCCTCAAGTCTCTATCCCAAAATGTTTACATTCATACAATTAATAACGCACTGACTTAGTGCATGCACAGACAAGCATCCACTTAAATAACTTCAAAGAGGTGTGGAGGAAACTTTGAAAAATGTAGAAACTCTATTGTTTTAAAACCTGAGGCTTTCATGAGGAACGGTTTTGCTTTTGCTATGTCCACCTCTCAAAACTATTCTACAAAGATTTTATTTGTAGAAAGAATAAAATTTTGGTTTAATGTTAGCAGAAGTAAGCAGATGACACCAGCAAATACTTCAGCTACTGATTCCAAGGGCAATTTTGTACTGCTTGCAAATAAGAAAATGAATGCATGTTTCTGTTCACTTTAAAACATTTGTTTTAAAAATATTTGCTGAGAAATAGTGGTGTAGACTTTACTTTAGGAGCTTGAAACAATGAATCATAAATTTGAGCATCTGCGAACAGAAATGGTGGATACTTCGGGAAGGGGTAGGAATTGGACTGGTGTGTTGCGGTAAGGTGTCCTCATCAAGCTCACAGCCTTGTCCTCAATGCTGGAAATTAGAGATTTGAATTCTGTGATGCAAGACATTGCATCCTGGATGTATGTTCACACTCACCTTTCTTTGCAACAAGCAGTTGGTATCAAAATCAGTTGAAAGAGATGTAACTTACAGTTAAATGTTGATCCCTTTGTTGTGGCTTGTTACCTAATGCCATGCAGTTGGGGAGGAGAGGACAGCAGTGTGATGAGGAAAAAAGAAACTGTTGACATTTTTATTTCAATGGCAATATTTGAAATTTAGATTGATGATGTTTCTATTCACCACTTGAGGGTTTTCCTTCTCCAGGTTCAAATTTGTGTTCCCTCCTTCTTACTGTGGGTGATAATCTGGGAAATCTCAAGGTACAACAGCCTTTCCTGCTATTATATGTCCCTATATAGCTGATCAGTGCTGTCTGTTGCTTAGTTGAAAATGTCACTTGATGCCAGTGCAAAGTAAAGAAGCTGAATGGTCAAATTCTGCAGCAGTCAACAGCTGTAAAAACCAGTGCAGTCAAGTCTCATATGCTTTAGCCCAAGAAGTGAACTACAAAGTAGATGCAGGTTTTACAAATTACAGAAGATTTGAGGCTAAAAGGGACCTCTGGAGGCTGTCCAGCTTTTAGTCAGTAAATACACTTGGTGACCTTTAAAAATAAATAGGATTACTACTGCTTTGCTAGATAACAAAGTTCTGTATCCAAATAATACTGCTTCCTGATGTAAAAGAGAATAACAGTGTCAGACGTACTGTTTAACCAGAAGATTCAATTTTATAGAAGATTAAGTTGCTTACAGTATGGAAGACCTAATTTTTCTGTTATGGTTTATATTCCACTAGAACTTAATGACATTCGTGAAAGCAAAACCAAACCCTTAAAATATGTGGGGAGGTGAACTGGTGTTTTGACAGTCTTAATTTATGTTTGAGAGTTTTGGTGTTTTTAAGTCAAATATTTTAAAGATGGGTTTGGGTGGCACTAGTGGAAACAAAGAGGAGTCAAAGCAAAGCCTGTGAAAAAGAAACTGTGTGCTTGGGTCTTGGAGAGCCTGTTCTGAGCAGACAGTGAGGGAGTAGAGAAGTGAAGAAGAGAAAAGATTCGACCACTGTTTTCATGACTGGATGTTTGGATAAAGGTCATGGTAGTTGTAGTATGGATACAGAAACAGGCTGTAGCTACTGAATACTGGAAAACGAACTTAAAACTCAGGGTTTGGTTTATTTTGCTCCTTGTGGAAGAGAAAAGTAAACATGTTAGGTGTGCAGAGAAAATGACCGTTTTAGCCACCAAATGTAGTCTTTCAAAGTCACAGGTACCATGAGTGGCTGATATGGAAGGGTAGACAAAGCACATATTCTCTGTAGAGCACATATTGAATGCCATGAAATTTATCCTTTGTGCTACAAAACAGGAAAAAGGGTAGTGAAAAATGAAAAACTGAATAAGAGATGAAGGGTGTCAGTAGTGTCTTAGGCCTAAAAAACAGCCAATATCTGATAAGTAAAACTCTTAGATGGTGTATTTTCTTGTGCTTTATAATGTACATTTCAATGATGATATTGGAAATGAATATACCAACCAGACACCTGAGAACTGAAAGCCCTGGAATCACTACTAGATTTTATGTAGCTGGCCTGTAGCTATGACAGTCCCGAGTGCCTTGGAAGTTAGTTTTATATGCACACACACACATATATATATAAAAAAAAGTATGTATTTACACACACACATAAAGTGAATAGTAGCAATCCAGTCTACTTTAAACATTACAATGAAAAAAAGATACCAAGGGACTCCTGTCCTCTCTGTAAGAAACAGAGAGCGTAGCTACAGATTGAGAGGAAGAAGAACAGAGAAGCAAAACTAGAAATACAGGAAAAACATTATTAACTAGTTTCAAAGACATTGTAAGATCCCTCACAAACTTCTGAGTTCATTTGAACTCTCTGAAGCCTCTGCTTTGACTTTCTTTACATGTGATTCTAATACATGCCCTTTGCATTTTGACAGCCAGGTTGTGACATTGCCTTGCGATTGAGTTCCCTGTCCCTCTTAGGCCAGATTGTCATCTCGTCTGGACCTTCCAGTTCATTGTATTTTTGCAACATATATATTAATCATCTACCCCTGTCCCTGTGTCAAATTTAAGTTTCTCCAATGGATTCCAAGTTCTCCAGGGCTGCTGGCCTCAGACGTTGTCCTTCTGAGTTCAAGCCGGGAACTCTTTTTTTATGTGTACGTAGGTCCTGTGCCTACAGCTAAGTGTTTTGGGGCTTTTTTTGTGACCAAACATTCCTTTTGCCAGGATGGTTGTGAGAGCAATTAGGTACCACTTATTTAAACCTCAAGTTTTGAGTCCCACTTAGCTTAAGGAGCTTGGTGCTGTTGCCTTGCTTCAGGTTGGTATTTTGTTTCTAAGTCTGGACAAAATATGGAGTACCTGCATTGCATTCGATTGGTTGGAAGGAATGACGTAAGATACACTTTATTTCCTGTGAAAAGATTTTTCAGTATTACTGTTCACTGTGCATGGACACCTGGTAGATACAGAGGAACCTGATATAGCCCTGAAAAGGCCAACAGCTGAAATATACAGGCTGTGTATTTAACAGCACTGCACCAGTTGTTACATTCCAGCAAGGATAACAAATGGTGGCAGAGGACTGAAATACCAAATTAAGTTCATGACACTGCTCTGTGTGGCTGTCATTTTCTCGGTTTAATATCCAACGTATTCTGAAATATTCTGAGAGCAGTCATCAGAAGTTAATCTGATTTTCTTTTTTTCCTTCTTTTTAAAGCTATGCTATTAATTAAAATACATGCAGAGGTTTGGGGAAAAATGGCTTTTAGAAGGCTTTTTAAAATTTCTAAATCAGCTACGGTATATGTATCATGTGATGCACAGGCTGACTGTGGGAAGCACAAGCATGTAAAACCAGAATAACTTGTTGGCACTGACTGCTCCCATGGGACTGCAAAACTCTGCAACATTCTTATTGGAAATAGCATCATTCCTTGCCACTCTACCCAGCCTTAACCTTCAGGTACATTTTCTGGCAATTCTTCTCACCTCTTGATCAAAAAAGTATTTTGTTTTCTGGGGTTTTTAATGGTTTTGTTTTGTTTTTGCAGCTAGAATCTTCTGCTGTTCATAAAATTTTGGACATTTTAATACATTAATGTTAGAATTAAATAGGAAAATCCAGAAGCATGTAACAATATCACATGCGTTTTGCAAACATACTGGCAATGACTTGGTCGGCATTTTATTGAGTGAAAAGGTGTTCTAAATGGTGTGTGCTGGCATGAGTATGCAGATAAGATATACTGTATATTTTCAAAAGTGCTTCATTAGCCATGTTTTTTTCTGAAATTGCTTGATTAACTGTTGCTCCAGAGTGACTTGCAGCCTCATAGCTGATTTCCAAATCCAGTAAGACTGCTCATGCAATGTTTGCCATGCATTAGGCTTGGCTTCAGATGGGGTGTTTTTTCTTTTGAAGGTCTTCCAGTGTGAGTGCTAGAACTAGTGCACATTACTTGAATAATTAACATTCTCATCATATGCTCAGTTGGTAACAATTATGGCAAGCAAGAATTTAGTGCAATTTACTTTACCTGTTAGGAGAACTGTAGGCAAATGTTACTTATGAAAGAATGCTTTGTATGCACTGAAAATTTTAGTTTAAACTGTTTTCTAGTTAAAATTGGTATTCATATATAAATCCCTCTTTTTAAACACAAGATGCCAAGTAAAATATTTGGTCTTCCAATAAGGACCTTGTGTACATCAATTTAAAAAGTAGAGGTGTACGTGAAAGAAGCAAGTACTGTACGGGGCCCTTGTTTTAGGGGGTTTTTTTGTTCCTTCTTCTGCACTTAGCCAGTTGCTCTCTGGGTTTTCCACTGCCTGATGGTGCTTGCCCAACCTATCTGCCCTGCTGACGTCCTTTTATCAATAAACTCTGTGGCTGTCCTGGTCTCTTCCCACTCCTGCCCTCAGCCAGCTGCAAAGTTACAGTCCCAGTGTCTGAGGTTGAAGAGTGAAAGCTCTCAGAGTGCTTCTGGTCTTGCATGTCTGGTACAAGCCCCAGTTTTCATCAGCTTTTGAAAAGCCAACAAGTGAACAAAGGCCTTGTGAATGTGGAGACCGGCCAACATGCTGAAGTGGCCATTTGGGAACTGCTGTATTTTTGGAAGGAATTCTGGAAGAATTTCTGGAAGGATTGTAAGGATTTTGACATACCTTTCAACCAGGAAACTTTGAAGCACTTAGATAAGAATCGAAACACTGGCTCTTCTGTTAAAAGAGAAAAAAGAAAACAGCATTAAAAAACCTTTTTGAAACTGTGACTCACTGACTCAAATAGTTATTAAGAAGAAGCTATATATATCATGTGGCAGCTAGAAAAATCAACTTATTTTATTCATATCTGAAGAATTCATAGTCTGTATCCTACCACTCAAGTTTTTTAATCATATTGTCATGTAATAAGCATCTTGTGAAAATTGTTACAGCCCTGGTAACAGGTTTAGAACTATTTCTGCCTATTTCAGGACTTGTTTGTTCACTGATGCTAACTCTTGTAGTTTTATCACCATTGGAGCTTTACTTTATTGAAGTCATGTATTTATGCATGAATCCATATATTTATATGCTTCTGTCTTTGGGGTTTTTTAATGTTTCTGCCCTGTGTCATTCCTGAAAATAAGGATAGACCTGTAAAGACCCAGAAAGCAGAAGGCAAGAAAAGATTAAAAATTCAGTAATTCTTTTATCCCTTCATATTGAGGCAGTCGCATGATTTTGGAGGTGCGTGACTCATGGTCACATATACTCAGAGAGCATAACACTGTCATTCCACTTGATTTCAAGTTGCCTCCCTCCAGAGAAATGGTGCTCTTTCACTACAGGAGTCTGACTGAACATGCAGTTTGTATGGCATGTGCAGGCTTTTAGCTGTAGTTCTCACACACGGTCTGTAGAGAGGCAAACACACACATCCACACAGGATTCCCAGCAGGAAGTCCGTTGCCGCATTTCTCAGTGCTATGTGATAATCTTTTAAATGCTGCCTGAAGCTCTCAGTCACTGCTGTCTCTTTCCTTCCAAGCACATGCTGGTGTTCTTTGTGCCTTACCAAAAACCCTCGTCATTTTTGGGCTTTACTAGTGCAGTACATGATGTGCCAGTCACTAAAATGAGAACTGGGTCTCAGGCAGCAGCGTTCCACAGTCCTATTTTCTCTTCTTTGGGGCTGTTGTATCAACACAGTGAGTAGCAGAAAGCCCAGCTCTCGACCATGGAATTTAACATGGTAATTTTTTGCTGGATGCCTTTTTTTCCTGCTCCTTCATTATGAGAAGTTTAAAAATACTCAGTGACTCAAATATTCATTGTCAATGTACATGGAATTGCATACACTCAGCTGCAAGTGATGTTGAATCTACCATAGACTGTTGTCTTGTGGAAAAAAAAAGTTGGGTTTTTTCCAAATACTACCTTTTTTAATTTTTTTTTTTTTTTAAATAGAGTTGAGACATAGGGTATGTGGTAATAGTGTAATAGTCATTTGCCACAGTACAGAGGGAGGTGTGCTAGCTTCCATGTGAGGGAAAAGTCAGCATTGCAGCCATAAGTATGAACCTTTTTGTACTTTTATAGCAGTCTCCTGAGAGTCTATTAACCACAATTTTAATTTTTCACTGAAAGTTTATACTTCCACCACAGTTTAAGGAAAATCTCTGTATGGTAAAATATTTTGGGAAAAACATATCCAGAATTCTACAGGTCCAGTATTTATTCATTTTAATATACAAAATACCAGTTTAAACAAGCATATTCTGTACTCGGCTACAAAAATCAAGACGTTTCATAATCACTAAGCTCACAACTTTCACAGGAGGCTGTCTCTAGCACCTTGTTTGCTCATCTAAATCATAAATTAGGAGATTTTGCAGATGTCTGCATTATTCCTAAGATTGATCCTGTGAATTTCGAAGTAATGGAAGCACGATTTCCTCTGAGAGCCTTTCCTCTTGGACTACTTTCCTCTTTGGAGGCGTGGCTTTACTGTACATAATCATGCTTATTTGTGTGGTTTGTGCAGAAAACATCCCGTTGATTTCAAAGGGATATTTTTTGATTATAATCTTAAAAAAAGTAAAGTGTAAAACTGCAGAGGCAAGAAACTGGAGTTGTAAGGAGCAGTCACGAGATAAACTGTGACATGCTTAAAAGTGGTGGGATTACCTGCAGGTCACCAGAGAAATGACACTATTTCAGTTTAAAGTGCGAGGATGTAACCTGTCAGTAGAAAGGTGTGTTCAGACATCCAGGCCAGCTACTGTAATTGCTTTCAGAAGGTGGCTACAGTCATCTGTAAGTAGTTGTGTAAAGGTGCGTTTTCAAGTATCTGAAATTGCAGTCAGAAGTTTGAAAGCGGGTGCCTGGCAGCCCTCACTTTGGGAACGCTGCCCTCCCCGGCACAACCTGTGAGTCAGGCACCTCTGAGACACGGAGCATCTCCACTTGCAGATACCAGGTTAATGTTTTAACCTCTTGACACGTCACCTGTCCTCTCAGTCACAGGACCTTTCTTCTCCCTCCCTGTCTGTGATTTGTCCCAGTTGTCAGTTGGCAGGAAAAGCCCTAGTGTTGCACTGCTTGCTCAGCGCTGCAATTTCCTTTCAGCTCTCTCTTCGAGGAAGTGAAACCACTGTGATGTATTTTTGCATTTTGAGGTGCCACAGCAAAATGAAGCACTGCAGGCAGGAGAAAAAGGTAGCTGAGAAGAGCTGCTGTTACAGTGAGGAGGAAAACCCCATATTCACTCTGTGATACCTTGACAACGTTTCAAAGCACATGATAAAGAGTGCGCTGGATTTACCAGAATAAATAAGCCACAGGCCAGACTTCACCTTGGGTATTTTGCTTCTTTTTCTGCTGTCAGCAATAAAAACTGCAATTACGTTAGATGAACAAGTAAGTAATAGTTTTACTGTTACTTAAGGAAGTATGTGTGTTCGCTCCAAAGGAGTTTTATAATCTTACTGCTTAAACTGAGTTTTGTTCAAGCTGTGAAATACATTTTAAGTCTTTCTGTCATTGGTAAGGAGGAAAAATTCTGGTTATAAAATAGAAACTGTTAGCAAGTTCCTTCTTTGGATTGGCTGAAATCCTGAAGTATGAAAGTTACATATTTAGCAATTAAATTTTAGAACCCATGTAACAGCATAGGGAAAATGAAGCTAACTTCTCGTGTATTTGTAGCAAAGTAGATAGAAAGTAAGCCATGTGGGATAGCCCCAAACCTTGGACAGATTTTAGAAAAATACCATTAAGAGTTCAGCAGCATTTGGAATAGAGCAATTCCTGGTTTGGTTAGCAAAGGTGACTAAGTGTTGACCTGTACTTTGTAAAATGTAAAATGATGTAATATAAGATTTTTTGTTGTTGTTCAAAAACTGTAAAATATTTAGGAAACTGCCATGTTTTCAGTTTCTTGTAATTGATACTTTGCATGTTACGATGTTAGAACCATTCCTGAGTGTTTTCATGGCTTTCTGGAGACAGGTTGTGTGGATTTAGAAATACAGAATTGTTCAGGCTGGAATTGCAGTGGAACATTCTGTGTGATAATATTATTTTATTAGAGTGCCTACAGCATCCTGGAAAAGAATGCTTAAAAATACAAATCTATTGTATCATGTAAGTTTTTCTCTGCAAATTTTTGGAAGATACATTGAAACAGTAACTGCTGTTAGTATGAACATCTATGTATGTGTGGAGTGTCAGAAAGAAGACATCATGACAATTAATAAGAAGATTCTAAGTAATGAAAGTTATGAAATAGCATCTGATATTCCTGTTTTGGAAGGGAAAGAAAGTTATCATTCATCAGTAGATTGTTGTAAAGCACTGGCTGTTAAGTTCTAATATTTGACCACCTTTTGGAAAACTTGAATTAGTTTTACTCTAATAGTAACCGTTGCAGTTTTAAATTTAAAAACACAGAAAGCAAATATTTTCAGTTCAGAATGACTGCTCAACATCTTTAATGTCTTCCTGTATCTTTGTGGTTGAGAAGTGTGTCTGTCTTGTGATCTTGAGTGCTTTGCCCAAGATAGTTAACAAGAGGTTCTTTGGGTTTTGAGTATCCTCTTGTAGTAAAGATTTTAAAAAATGTACTCAGACACTTCACACTTCAAAACAAAATACTGATATGCACTGAAAGTTTTAAGAAACTAACCTGCTTGAAAGTTTTTGAGATGATAAAAAAAGGAGCTTGTTATTAAGTTTCTCAAAGATACTCTTGAATTAAAAATACAGATTGGTGTTTCATGTCCTGAAGGACAAGTTTCTTCTATTTGCTGGAACCCCTGAGGCACTCTGTGTCTGAACACACCCAGCTGCCCACATACCAGCAGTTAAGAGGAAACCTTTTCCAAATTCAGGGACTCACTGTCTGACATCTGCAGAGTTGATGTTTTCATTAAAAGAAAAAAAAAATAAAGAAAATATTTCCAGTCCCTGTGTTTGCTGAGCAAACCTTTCATATGTATAGTAAATGTAAACAGATGTAACTTTCCTTCCGCCTGTCTGAGACTCCAGGACAGCTGCAGCACAAAGGCAGCCATTTCCTAGACAAATCTACCTGAAAATACGAACTCGTGTATCTTAGTGGAGAGAGTGCTGCCAAGGGAGTGTGCTCTAAAAAATTGTTGCTGACAACAGAATGCATGGTAACATTTCAGAAGTCAAGTTTCTGAAGGACTGTTTGGAGTCTTTCAAGCATCTGAACAAAGTTACAAACCAGTCATTTGGTGTATTAGTGCAATAAAACATAGTTTTAGAGGTGGAAATCTGGTCTGGGATCTACGTCACTGGTCACAGAAAGATTCTTTTAAAAGATTATGCTCACAAGTCTTATGACAATCCCTGGAAAGTTAATTTCTTGCTTTTACTGCATTAACTATAGGACATAGAAATGTTAACCTGTACTTGCTTTTCTTCTGAAAACTAGTGTCTTCAGATTGCATCCAGAGAATCTCAGTGTTGCTTGCTGACCATGGTTTTTCTTTCTTTCTTTTATATTTCTACATGGATGTCTATAGATATGTATAAAATAGATATCTAAAAAAAATATTAGTAGATGTGGTGTCTGCATTCACTGATCATGTAAAATGCTAAGCAGGAAAAGGCTTTATGATGGTCGCTTCACTGAATTACTATCTTTATTTGAGTAGCAGTGGTTATTTGTCATGGCACTAGGATATTCCTGGTTTCAGATTTCATTATGAATGCGAGAATCAGATTAGATTTGTGACTCATCTAATCAAACAGGGCAGTTTTGTTGCCTCAATTTGAAATTCCATCAATCCATATGTAGAGAGATCTTCTAAACCATTTCTGCACAAGTTCAGTTGGTATTTTCTCAAAGGTAAAACAGTCTGACAGAATATAAACCTAAATAGAAAAGAGTTTTAGGGGGGTTTTTTTCTGCAACTATGTTGAATTTTTTTTGTGACACTTACTATGATTAACGTGAATGTAGAAATATGGGAATATTCCTCAACTTGCTGTCCAGAGACTGTCTGTTTGGAAGTACTGACTGCATACTTTTTTCTTCCCCTAGTGGCCACAGATGTCTTCAACTCCAAAAGTCTGGCCATTCAGGCCCAGAAGAAGATCCTTGGGAAAATGGTGTCCAAATCAATAGCAACTACTTTGATCGATGATACAAGCAGTGATGTTTTAGATGAGCTTTACAGAGTAACAAAGGAATATACACAAAATAAAAAAGAAGCAGAGAAGATAATCAAAAACCTCATTAAAATAGTCCTCAAACTGGCAATTCTCTACAGGAACAACCAATTTAATCAGGATGAAATAGCATTGATGGAGAAATTCAAGAAGAAGGTTCATCAGCTGGCTAAGACCGTGGTCAGTTTCCATCAGGTGGATTATACCTTTGACAGGAACTTTTTGTCCAAACTGTTAAACGAATGTAGAGAGCTGCTTCATGAAATCATTCAGCGTCACCTAACTGCGAAGTCACACGGACGTGTCAACAATGTGTTTGATCACTTCTCTGATTGTGAATTTTTGGCTGCCTTGTACAATCCCTTTGGACCTTATAAAACCCATTTGCAGAAACTTTGTGATGGGGTCAACAAAATGCTAGATGAGGGAAACATATAAGTATTTGTATTAGAGGTGACTGCCTATGAGTTATTTGTAGATGGAACACTGTTGATTTATGAAGGAATAAGGGAGCATGCAAAAAGGTTTTTTTACATTATGACAAATCTTTCCTAAATATCTTTATTAATTGATTTCTTACTATGCTCTATCTGTTGCTATTCACAGTCCATCTGGAAGAAAAACTGCAAATGACTTTTTTACTGTGCTTTGCCTATGGAAACAGCTTGATAAAGACAATCAGACAGAATGGTTCAAGTAGAGTAAGAGTCTTGCAAGATAGAAATACAAACCAAAACAATATGCTGTCAGACAATCTGCATCTTTCAGAGATTTACAGAATTAATTCTAAACTATCAGAATCCAGTAATGTTGGTAACAGATTATCATGGTGATGGTACACTCTGTAATTTCTTTCATTTACTTGTAAAATAGACATATTTGATTCATTTATAGTCTTTTATGCTCTCTGCACAGATAACAGCTTCCTAGTGTTGCCATGATGAAGCATTGAGTTTTAAATAAAATCAGTGATGCTGTCACATAGAGTCTTAACAGCAGGCTTGTGCATCTCCAGCTCAGAGGTGAAAACTTCCTGTCTGCAAGGCAGGATCTCCCGAGTAGAGATCCTTATAGACCTGCACAGGTGCTTGCTTCCTTTGATTACATGGGGATTATTTGAGGAATAAGCTACAGGAAAATAGCCGAACTGGGGAAGAGTATTCCCAAGAGACTGCTTGTGGTACAGAATTTTAACTTTGCCTATGGTAAGGTAAAACACAGTGACTTCCCTGTGCAATTCCTTAAGATATTTAGAATTCTGCTAGTAGAATCATAGAATCAATCATTTGGGTTGGAAGGGTCACAATTCTTCTCGAAAAGATGTGAGTCAGTATATTCGATATATTAGTCTGATGTGTATGATGATGTGAATTCACCAAAGTTGATAAATAAATCTCAAGCCAATTTGCTTTGTGTTTAATGAAACTAGAAACAGAAATTAGTGTTACCATTGTGTTATATGCTATTTAACTAATGGAAAAATGGAATTTTGAATAAATTGTTTTCTTCTTTTTTTACTTCCTACCTTTTATCCTTCTTTTTCTTCCTCGTCTTCTCTCTGCCTTGACATTGGGGATAAAAAATGTGACATTAGACACTGTAATGTACTTAAAAGCATGAAGTTAATACATTTCAAACAGCCAAAGACTTTTTGTTAGGAAGCATATAAAGAATTTGCTGTTTATTTAATTGCCAGTGTTTTTGCTGTTTGCTGTGTCCTTTTGTTTTAATGAGTAAACCAAAGAATATTTGCACTCCAAACTTCTCTTGTCTTTTTTTTTCTTTATCACATTTTAAATACTAAATTGTGCTAGCAACAAAAGCATTGCAACATCTGACATATGGTTTCAGTGTTACTTGTGATTTTTAATAGAGAAAATTAAGTTTTATTCATATTAGGTTGGGCATTAGGCTCTCAATATTTCTAGAAAAGTGCCAGAGAAATGTATTCAAAAGGTGAACTCATTTTATGGAAACCACTGGTGTTCATCAGAGAGAGAAGACTGATGTACTAGTAGTCTGGAAACAACCGGGAACTGATGTAAGGGTAGTACACCAAAATTTGTGAAGAAGTAAATTATTCGGTTGACATCTGAAGAAACATCATGTAAGATCCCGTCCCATGTTTTACCTAAACAGTAAATACACTGTGTTTCTGTCCATCAGAAGTCATGTATAGGGATGCAACATCACGGAGAAAGTTGCACAAATTGTAGAGTTTAGTTTCTGGTGTATTTATTTTATCTTCCCACCTAGAAAGAGAAAGCTGTTTACTTTGCCAATTCTTCCTCCTGGGGTGAGAATAAAAAGGAACTTGACTTCTAGAAATTAAAGGAGTTTTATCTACAAATCTTATTTTTAAATAATGTCCTGGTTCTCCCAAAATAGCATAGTTTATAATGAATGGTAACAGTTACTGAAAGGAGGGGACAGTATCTTGTTTAGAACCAGATGTATTATATACATGTGCTGTGTAAAGCACAGAGGAATATCTTCGGCCATGACACAGAATATTTTGATTGCTCAAATTTGAATTTTCTCTGGGATAAAAATTGCTGAAATAATCTTTGTACATTGATAATTAACACCAACTTGCATGTATATGAGCCGTATATATTTTCAGTACCCAGGGCCTTCTTACTGAGCTGCATTATCTGGCCATTTACTTTTTAGAAAAAGTGGAAATTGCCTGTGGAGATTTGATTAGAAGCATGAAAACTTGACAGCTAAGAGAACTTATATTTAGCTCACAATTGAGTTACATTCTTCTGAGATGCTGTAACAGTGTTTCTTGTCTGGCATTCATTTTGAATTACAAAAAAGTGACATCCGTAAGTGTGAAAGAAACTTACTGTGTTGGGTTTCCGAACACCTACTGTGTACTTCTGCCATGACATAGCACTCAAGCTGTATATTTTTGCAGTCGATTTATTTTACCTGCAGTATACATAAATAGTAGCTTTAATTATGGAAATTCAGAAATAAACTGACAGTGTTTTTCCCTGTAGTACACTTGTATGAAGGTACTGACCCTCTAGCAGAAAGTTGACATAGTCAAGATTTAAAAAAGGTTACAGTGGTGCTGTTTAATTATGGGTAGCATAGTGCCATTATTTAGTGTTGCAAAATAGATAATACTGTGTTTTAAAAGGGTAATAGTTATTAATACATTAAAATCCAGTCATCATAAGTTCATTTTATAATAGGCTTTTAAATCTCAGTACCTCAGGTGTTGCGTATTTTTAATAACGCTTAGCTAATATGTAAAGCCTAATGCCATCAAAATACAGGTTGAAGTTCTGGAAGTTAAAACTAATTTTATAGCCTTCTAGAGGCATTGCAAAAGTGCTAAGTCAGACCTTGGATATCTTTTACAATATGCAAACAAACATGATCTCCTCCACACAATGAAACAAAATACCGGGAGGTTGTCAGGGCCATTTTCTGTGAGCCACCTTAGAAAGCATTCACTGGAACTTTTGGCTACCCCTTAATCATGTTTGTATGCACAGACAAATGGAAAGACACAATTGGGTAAATTACAAGCCTTATTCTTGGCCTTGAGTTCTCTTGAGATTTATCTCCATTTAGGAGGTACAGAGATCATCAGGAATCTGGAAGCTTTCAGCAACTGATACGGGGTGATTTGTGGTTTTGGGTTTGTCTTTTTTTTCCTAAAAGGAAAATATCAAATCATGTCTCTTCTAAAAAAAGATCCAACCCCACCCATAAATTCTTGTAAAAACAGTGGAGTGAGGGGACGGCCAATTGCTTTCTCACATCTCTCCCTAGTGAGATTACATTTTCCCAAGAAAATAGGGAACTGATTGTAATTGCAGTTGGCTTCCGTCACTTTCCAGCCCCTTCTAGCTGTAATGGGTATAATTCGACTATTTAAAGGTAAACTGGAATTCTGCATTCTTCAAGGGACGAGAATGTGCTCATTTTCAAGCACACACCCTCTGGCAGAGAGGGACCCATACCACCTCATTGTCGGAGAGGACAGCGTTCAGATGGGTAAGTTGCAGGTTGTGTGGGCTCAGATGGTCTCTGTATCATGAGCATTGGCTGTCTGGTGACCTGCCACCACAGCTTTCCTTTGCCTTTTCCTGCCCTTCTGAGCAGCTGAACTACTCTTAAGACAGGTCAACTCCTTTCCTACTTTTTTTACCTCAGGATTACATTACATTGTGTATGCATCTAAGGATCTAAGGAAGATCCAAGTGTAGATAGACTACATTACCTGCTTCACTTAGAGAAAAAAAACAAACACCACTTTCCTGTTTGGTTGGGTTTTTTTCTAAGTAGAGGAGTGGTGGGTTTGCAATGTAATGTGATCTCTGAAAGAATAATCTACATCTTGATTTAGCTGTTAATGCTGTTTTGGCTATAATCTATACCCTCATCAGTGTAGTAAGTATTTAGCTGTGATTTCAGTACATGTACTTCTGAGCCATTTTTTTTCCAGAAGAGCTTTTGAATGTGTTACAGACAGTATACTTCATATACATGAGATGAAGATGCCTGTTTGCGTAACCATTTTCAGCAAAACTTTGGTACAACTGCTTTTTATTGAGATTTGGGCAGGTCAGCCAGCATTCATGGTTAAGTGGCAAACATCTGTGCTCTGGATAAAACAACTGCCAAAAGAGATTATAGTTGTTCAGAAAGGTTCTGTAATATCTTACTTCTATGTTTTTCACATAAATGAAACTTCTTTTGGGAGGGGAAAGTTTCCTATTTATCTTAAAACCAAATTGTTGTGCAAAACCACACTGTGACTATTACTCAGAAAGTTTAGACTTAGTAATGTAGTTATTTCCAGTTTGTTATAAAAAAAGACACCAAAACCCAACACAAGAAAACTTGCATTTGAAAGAAGCTCTGAACTAATTATCCATTCTAATTTTCTGATCTTTTCATGCTGAATTTTGCATACTGCAGTTGAAATTATATTGCAGCTTTGTAATTCACATACATTATTAAATATTATAGGTTAACGTGATTTTTTATGTCTATAAAAATAAAGGAATAGTATCTTCACACAGGCTGTGTCAAAGACCTTTCTCATTTACAATAGTGCTCAGTCTGTGTAACAAATCAAGATTTCTTAATGTTTAAACTACAAATTGCTGAAGTGACCTCTCTTTTCTTAGTACTCAGTTCTATTATTTTAAAGTTGGGATTTATGGGCAAGACATTCTTGAATCAATACCCACTTTTTCTTGTGAGCTTGGGAAATACAGGTGCCGATGTATATCTTCTAACCATCTATAAATTTCTACTTGCTAGCACAACACCAGTTTCTGGAGAAACATCCCTTACAGCACTTCTTTCTATTAGGGAGCAAATTGAAAAGAGGCGTCTCATAACTTTGGGATGTACCATAATTACACAGTATCAAACAAAGAAGCAGACTATAATGATTAAGAATAATGTAATTAAGAAGGTACTTTGCTTGCCCAGCTTTCCCAAGCATTCAAAACTTATTTGCTATTTGTTGTTCTCCCATGTGGGAAAGTCTTGGTATGGTAGGTGGAGGACAAAGGTGGAGCTTCCTACAGTTACTGTGATTTAGATTTAAATTACTTTTACATATAAGGCTTCCACTGTCTACTCTAAAAATCTTAATGCTGGATTTTAAAATCCCACTTTTAATTGGCTTCATGACAAATTAATCCCTATTTCAGTTTGTATTAAATATTTGGGTTTAAAATGTGCTTTTATTGTGCACATAAATATGAGCTGAAACAAAATAGCAGCTGGCCTTGTTCATCATATTATGCTTCCTAGATACCTGGGGGTTTTTTCATTAGTCAGTAAGTGTTTTGCATCCTATAAAGAAACTTCTTAGTGGGTATAATTCTGAGGGTTTTCATAAATAGAGGTCATTCCACGAGAAAAATTGTTGGCTTTTCACACACATGTTCTCCAGTTTCAGGCAGCACCTCGTGGCAACCTAAAGCTCTTCATTTGCAAGACATTTGTAGGACATTTTGAAGTCCATTTTTTCAGAATTCATTTATTGTTGGTTGTTCTGGCCAAGCTGCAGCTAATGGTGGATGAAAAATATTGTTATATTCAAGTTGTGTGAGGGTTTTCTAATACAGGGAGTATGATGGTACATATGGAATAAATCAGCTCAAGCAGGGCCCACATACCACCAACCCCTCTTCTCTTATATGGAAATATAAATGCAGTAGTTATGCTCCATTACTGAATAGTGTTGAAAAACTACTTGGCTTTCTTGAGCAGGATTTACTCTTTTGTTTGGGGAGTCTATTTCAGTAGCTGGGCTTGGCTAAGGTTCTGAGAAGAAAGTCCCCTGGCTGTTGATAGCCTAATGTTAATTAAGGGTTTCTGTGGCATGAAAGGACAACCTTTCCCCATTCCCAAAGCACTGAGCTGATGCTTTCAGCTTACTTCACTGACTGGAATGGAGACACTCTGGTTTTTTGCTTTGTTCGTTAGGGGGTCGGTTTTATTTTGTGGAGAGTCATAACTGTGTATGATCTGCTAGGCCTGCTAAGAGACTGCAGAAATAAAAGAGACTGAGGCTGACTGGTTTATTACCCCATACGGCTTTGAGCCAGAGGGGGAATAAGCACATTGGTCCAGGGACATGACATGAGATCAGTTGTTACTGAGTCTTGTTACTTTCAAGAGAGCTGGTTCTGTATCTCAAGGATCTTGATAACTCAGCAACCGAAAAATTATCTCATCCTTGGAACTAAAGTGAGTCTATTTGCCCAACTAAAAAGCCATCTTAGTTACAGGCTGCCTAACTTGATTTCAGTGGTGTAGACACTCCCAAAGGTACATTTGTTGTGCCATCATATGAGAAACTATTAGGGAAAAGTGGAAAGAAAAGCTCAGCACTTTACTGGGAGGAAGGGCTGTGATCAGACAAAGATCTCATTAAGTTTGCTTGCCATCCACACTGTAATAAGGACTCCTGCCTGCTATAAAAACAGGCATCTGACTTTGGCTAAGTAAGACAATATATTTAATCCTACATTTCCTGTGATACCACAATCTACAGTTTACCCCAAAGCTAGAACTGAGAGGTTCATACTACAATATACAGAACATACAAAATACGGAAATGGAATATACGTACATACAGAATATACAGAATATGGAAACAGGGAAGGAGGCCCTTTTAAAACAGTATCAAAGAAAACTAGTCTTTGCTACTGTTTGGATCTGGGAGAACCTTGGCTGAGGTATTTTGACTTCCCATCTCATTTCTGATTAGGGGAGCAAGTGCGGAAGAGGAGTACAAGCAAACTACAGGAAAATGTGTTAATGTTGCTAATTAGCTGACTGTTCTCCATCTTGCTTCTAGATAGAAGGCTATTCCATACTTCATGTATTCTTGACTAAAATTGTTCTTTACTTAGGTTGGGGAGGAATTCTCACCATGGAATACCTACAATATATACAATCTAAACCTGTGGAGTTTTGCTTTCATTTGCGTTCTTGGGATGGTTGGGATGGAAGCTGGCAGAGTGGGTATTTCTGAGAGACAGCTGGAACTCTGCTGTTCATCTGGGGGAAATGAATGTATGTTGTGCACAGAGAAAACTTCTGTAAAATTGGGCTTAAGAACTGTAAAATGTCCTTGGTGGCAGCTTGAGAGAAGAGGCCATTTTAGAAGGCACAGTTTAAAAGTAAATTATCTTTTGTGCACTTTGTGTTCATTAAAGGAGCTGCCTAAATTTATCCTATGAGCAGAACTTCTTGGAATTTTTAGCTGTTCTAAATCTCAGTATGGCTGTTAATTCAGGAAGCAACTGCACAAAATCAGTTTTCTTAGGAGGCATTTCAAGTCTTCCATCTATTCATTAAATACTCAGCTCATCTGCAGAATCTGTTTACTTGTAACTTGGTAGTAGTGCAAATATGCACCTGATTTCCACAGAATGTGACATATGGTTATTTGACAGTCTTTCTACTTCTTGTTTTAGTTGTTGTTTTTAGTCTTTGTGGGGTTTTATTGTTTTTTTTTGTTTTTGGTTTTTTTTTCCTTCAAGGGGACCAATCCAATGGATTTTTCATGAAGAATCATTTAGGATGAAAAAGTGTGGTTGTGTTGTGGGAGTAACACCATAACCTTTTGCTGGCCCCTCCCTAACATCTCACCATAGGATGCATTTTCAAAGCTGTAGATATGCACAAGCAACTAGTTTCTGCTTCAAAAGTTTGTTCTACTACTGTGTTACTTCATACCTGCTCAGCAGTCTACCGAGCCCTGACTGACCCAGGGCTTCGGTCTCCCTTAAATCCTAAGTCTCTGATGGAATCAAATGGAGAGCTTCCATAGCGCCCTGCTTGTGCCCCCTGCATGAATTTTCCACTTAGTTGAGTGGTATGTGCAACAAATGCCAAAATTAATGTTTCTTGCCAAAACAGGGATATGAGACCTCCTGTGATGTGGGTTGTTGACAACAGCTATAAAAATGTTTGCATTTACATTTGCGGTTGGTGCATAAGAATGTGTGCCCTGTTAACTACGCAGTAGGCTGCTCCTCAACATCTCATCAGGAAAGCTGCCTTTCAAGTGCGGAGGGTGACAAACAATGGATTCAATGGCAAAAATACCCCACTTACTAATTGCTGTAGGCTCACAGATAAATAACAGAAGACAAGAGAATGCAAGCTGGAATGGAAATACTGCTATATGCTACTATATTCCTGCAAAGGAAAGGAATCAATAGAAATACTATATTCAAGCTGTGAAGAATTCCTCATTTTTATCTAGACACTTTTACTCAGAGAGTAATTACTATGGTGAGCTGGGCCATACAGTTGGTTTCTGTGAGATAGAGCCCTCAGTGACCAGTTCAGGGACTGAGACCCCTCAATGACCTCTCTGCACTGGCAGCCAGAGAATGGCTGCAGAAAGAGAGAGAGAGGAAAGGGGGAGGATGACCTGGCTGCAAGCAAGCTGTCTTTGGTTCCAGCAAAAAACACGCGTCTTCAAAACCCCACGGACTTTTAGAGCACTAAGGCTAGGGAGGGGCACCATCTGTTGGAGGCCATGGTTTTGCAGTATTCAGTGAAAGGTGCTACAGTTTTTAACATGGATTCAGTATCTAGTTCCTGGTCACAGCAAGAAACATCTCCCCCTTCAATCATGTTTGTAGAGAAGTCTTTGTTCCCAGTGAATAGGCGTCTGCAAATCTCCATGAGCAAAACCACTTAGCAAGCAAATAAAGTACTTGAAAATGATGTTTATAATCCAAAAAGATCTTTTAGCAATGTTAAAAAATACAGAGTAAAAGCAAATCAGTCAATTCTTTTATTCCCCCTGAATAAAAGTTTCTAACGTGCTCACCATCCCCAGCAGCAGACAGCAGAAACCATTTCCAATGGGATTAAGACTGCCACAGTACCCACAACACATGCAACCCCCTAGTTTATAAAAGACTTAGAAAAAAAAAAGCCCAATTGAATTATCTAACCTGTTAGTCAAAAGATGTTAGAACATACACCAAATTTGTTTCAGTGCACAGCATGAAAATTTACTGTTAGTTAAAAGAACTTACCTGCTCTAGCATTGAAGCGTAACAGAAAAGAAATACCATTACATTCGTTATTACAAGGTACTGTGTGGATTTTTTGCCAAATTTTTCCGAGTGAAAAATGTCACATATGTCAGTATGAAAGTTAATGACAAATATATGTTTGTCCACACTGCTCACTAAGAGACTAAATAAAGTAAATTTGGTCCTTGTTTTTGAACTCATTTATTTTGTTACCAGTTTCAACCAGTTTAAACCCTGTCTGGCAGAGTTTGGAATGTGGATATCCTGCTATTACTCTCACACTACGGCTCAATCACTGAAAACTCACCATGGCACCTGATCTTGATTTGTGGCTTGACACCTACTGTGTTAATGTTTCCACCTACCATCACCTCACTTTGCTAAGCCTCATACGTTTTTTCAGGCTAATACAGAAATTTTCTGATACCTGCATGACTTTTGGAACAAAGCTCTTCTGACTGGTAAGGAAACCCATCAAATACCTTTCCATCATGAGTGGTTCTTTGTATTTTGCATCTTTTTAATACAGACAAGTTTCACTTTAAAAACATGAAATATAGACGTGATGTACTGTCTCCAGTGAACTTTATTTTGTGTTTTACAGGAAAACCCCCCAATCTGTTAAGGAAACTCTTAATTGTTTTGAAGTATGAGCTCTCTGTTGATTCTAATCCCAGTCTATGCACAAAAATAAGGTAGCTGTAAAAGTTCCTGACTTGTTAAGAAGGCCTGTTTATTCGGTATGTAAAGAATGAATTCTGCTATAGAAGTACCTCAGGGACTGATTTTCTTTGGGCCATGTAACCACTAACCTCTAGGAAAATTCAAGAATAAGTCCTCTCTTTGAATAGCCTGTTATCTATAAACAGGAGATGGAAGACTGGAATGTGAAAGACTAGAGCTGAAATGGCTTGTTGAAGATCATGAAAGATCTGGTGCTGGACAGAATCAACACTGAAAATGAGCCAGGTTCTCTTAGGACTTGTTTATAGAAGTGCCCACAGATCTGCGCTGCTCTAGAGTGATACAGTTACATAGGGGATTATGCAAATAAAATTGGCACTGTAGGGATGACCTTGTGGGTATGTCCAGTCTATACTAGATGCTGCTCTCACAGCATCTTGGAGACTTCCCTTTCTTTTCCCAGGTGGGAGCCCAATCCCACACTGTAGCAACAATAAACAAAATATTGAGTGTTGAGGCTGAACCAAAGATCACAGATGTTAAGGCCTCAATCTGTTACTTCCTCAGGAAGAGCAATTGCAATCTGACTCACTGCTCTGCCCTCTTCCCCCCCAGGAAAGAGCTTCCTCCTGCTGCCAAGCACAGCACAGCCAAACAACAATCAGCGATGTTCTCTCTGCAAAACACGCCCAGTTGCACCGGGGCTCTCACGGCTGGGAAATTTGCTCTTCTGTTGAGCTGCATTCAAATGACACAGACAAACTTCGGAAGTTTAATTAGTTGCAAGCATGTTTGGTGCTGTGACAGAAAAACACACCTCCAGTGCAGTGGGTTGTTTCTGTGCACATTCAACATTTCCCACACTTAAAAACTGTGATTTATTGTAGGCTATTTATCTGATGCATGTTCCCTTGCCTGCCTCCGGAAAGGTTTTTCTTCTGTAGTTTCCAGTAGTTTCCCTGTGGCTGTTACTGTGAATGTGGGCACTTGGGGCAGTCTTACCGTAGCACGAGCTCGCTCTAGTGCCCACAGTGTAAGTTGCAGTTGGAGCTTTCAAACCCCCGCAAGCTAAACTGTGTCATAAAATCCCAGACCATTCGTCTCTGTTCCTATTATTTCTAAATGAGTGAATGCCACAGATGATTTCAGGTCAGAAACGATAATTTAATCAATTTTGGAAGCCTCCAAATAGCTGTCACTCAGAAAACTATTACCTTTCTTTAGTGCAGACAATAAAGCGTTTACAGCCAAGAAGATAACCAGGCAGCAAAATCAAATTTTCTTTCTATTAGCTCCAGGAATAATCCAAAGTTTACAAGAAAGTTTAATAATGTATTAATTTTCATCTGTGCAGAGGGAATACGTAGATGATTGCCCCAAAAAATAATTCTGTGTGTTCCTGACACAATCTGCTGTCCCCTGAGCACTCCCAAGATTTAAGCATTGGCCCTATGAAATGCCAGAACAATTACATTCTGAATAACACTGTCTCACACAACACTCGCAATAATATAATGATTAAGCATGTACATTTGTATTTAACCCTCTGGCCAGTTTATGTACTCTGCTACTCTCTGTGCCTCACACTGTTCCTCTGCTTCACCATGGGGTCACTCCCAGAAGGCTGCAGGTCTCCATGAACTGCTCCAGCATGGGTCCCTCCCACAGGGTACATTCTTTCAAAACAGGCTGCTCCAATCACCCACGGGGTCACAAGTCCTGGTAGCAACCCTGCTCCAGTGCGGACCTCCATGGGCTGCCTCACCATGGTCTTCTCTGCNCCTGGGTGTCTGCAGGGCTGTTTCTCCCGCAGCTTCCCTGATCTTTCACAATTGCTGCAAAATGCGTTTTATATTTTCTTAAAAACATTCCCAGAGAGGCACTACCGGCACCCTCTCTGAGGTGGGTCCTTTGGATCCAGTGGGAATGCTGTGCCTGGCACTGGCATCCCAGGCCTGTTCCCCTTTGCCACCCAGCAGCCCACAGGTGCCTGCACCCAGCACCGCCCTCTGCACGTGGGCAGCCAAAGAAAGGGCAGTGTATTGCACTTTCATTGCTCGATATAGAGAGTTCCCACAACCAGGGCTGAAAGCAGTGATCTGGATTGGGAAATAGTAAATAGAGCAAAAAAATGGCACACCATAAACGGTAGGATTAATATAAAAGAAGTAACTGTAGATTAACTTTAAACTTAGGCACGATGTCTTACACCAGGGCAGCCCAGTCTCGCAATCCCGCCTGGCAATGGCCTCCTTGGACACGTGGATATGCCCGACAGGCCAGCGTGCTCCTTCCCACCTTTCACAACCTGCCTGGGAAAGCAGGGCCAGGCAGGGCTGATCCTGGGCACTACTGCTTCCCTCCTGAGGCCCTGCCTTGCCCTCTGCATCCCTTCCTTACCCTTCCTCTCCCCTTCCCTCCTCCATCCTCCCCCCTGCATAGCTTCCTTCTCCTTCCTCTTCCCTTCCTTCCTCCACCCTCCCCTCCACGTCCCTTCCTTTTGCCCATCCCTTCATTTCCCCTCCCCATCCCTTCCTCTCCTATTCTCATCCCATTATATTGTATGAAAAATCACACCATAAAAAGCCAGGGTCCATAAAGGAGACAGAGGAGTCTGGCAACTTTGTTCGAATAAAGGAAGAGATTCCAGCGGGGCACAGGCCCGCGGGGTTTTCTCTCTCGAGGTTTTGGAGTGCGCAGCCTCCTTTTATCCTGAACTCCTGGCCTTACCTCTTCCTTTCCCCACTGGCTGAGGTGCAGGGGAGGTACAGCCTTCCTGAACCGCCTACCACATATCCCCTCTTGGACCTGTCATTTTACCCCAAAGTTCAGAAACTCAAGCTTGTGCAGACCCTTGTCTGTTTCAGGAGTCAAGCTGTCTGGGCTCTGTAGCAAACCTGCTGCCCAAAGTTACCAGAGACATTAAAACCCATTTCGAAGATGTTAACACTCATACCTTTCACCCATCGAATTTTTTGTAAATACATTAGCACACATCTTCCCTAACACTTTTCCCTCCCCATCCTCTCCCTTTCTTTTTCTCTTCTCTCTTTTTTCTCTTTTCTTTTCTTTTCTTTTATTTTCTTTTCTTTTCTTTTCTTTTTTTCTTTTTTCTTTTCCCTTCCCTTCCCTTCCTCTCCTCACCCCATCCCATCATATTCCTTCCCTTACTTTCCACAACCCTTCCTCTCCCCTCGTTCTCGCCCTTCCATTCTCCATCCCTTTCTTTCCCCTCCGTATCCCTTCCTCTCTCCTTCCCTTCCTT
>VXBT01002861.1:74479-123150 GCA_013400235.1 Oriolus oriolus
CAGGGGTCGCGGCCGTGCCTCCTGCTGCTCTCGGAGCTGCTGCCGTCCGAGCCCGGCCCGGCACTGCCCAAGTTGGTAAACCTCTCCAAACGCGTGATTTGTGCTCTTTAAACACACATGGGGAGCAGCGCCCTTGCTCGGCGGTCAGCAATGGATGTCGTGCTCCAAGCGCTGTCCTGGTATCCTAATTCCTTCCAGTTGTGCCTTGGACCTAGTGGCTGAGGCGTGTGACCCGTGTGGTTCGGCGCAGTGCTGCCCCAGCAGGGGTTTCACGTGCGCCATCGCTGCTGCAGAAAGCAGCCACCCACCTGCTGCTGCCTTCCCTGCCCGCGGCGCTCCCGGGAGCCGGCCTGGAGGCAGGTGGGAGCGGGCAGCAGAAGGCAGAGGGAAGGACAGACCTCTGTCAGCAGCAGGGCTGGCCTGCGTTGTTGGTGGTCTGCAGGCTTGATCTCTCCAGGGACTCTCGTGGTCTGCAGCGGAATGCTTGGTTTTGCCAGGAAGTGTTTTTGTATTTGTTGTTAAGGCGTGGGGTTGGTTGGTTGAGTTTTTTTGTTGTTTGTTTCTTCCCCCTCTTACTATTTTTTTTCTTCTTCTGCATCCATGCTTTGACCTTTGCCTACTGCGATAGTCAAGCAAAAATATGAGCTGTCAGTGTGGATGGATGAGAGACAAAGTTTGTAATTGTGATGAGCTGCTTAGGGAGCTTGTTCTGCCATACTCTCACTAGGTTCTGCCCTCCTGACAGTGGAGTTCTGCTCTCATTCTTTGGCACTGCAGATAGCCAGAGGAGTAATTTTGGGGCCCGAGATTAAGTGATGTCTTGTGAAGATGATATTTTGGAAATCACTGAACAGTCCATGTACATCATCTGACGGTGGCCAACTTGATAATAATTGAGACCAGGTTTTTTAATGGTGCTTTTCTGCTTTTACTGGTTCTACGTTTATGGGCTTTTCCCTATATAGTAAGTTTCACTGAAGAGCAGGTTAAGACCTTGCGTAATAGCAAAACAAGGTCACTGTGGTAGTAGCAAAGCTTCTAAAAAGCATTGCACCAAGTCAAAGTTGCTTGTCATAAGTGTGTGTACAGTGACCCTTGTACTCCTAGTGCTAGACTGCTTGAATATGTTTGTTAATAGAGAAAACCCCCCTTGGATGTTTTATTTCACAACAGCTTTTTAATAAGTGGTTGATTAAATATAAGCTAAGATAAAGGGAGGTCCTATTATCTACAGATTAGTTCCCCTTTTGCTTTTATTTTATTTAAAACACTGTAGTTAGACTGCATTACTAATAGTAGTGTTTTTCAGCATTGATTTTTTGGATGCTGGTGAACAGATCATGTCTATCACTAATTTGTGTTAAAGTGATTGCTGTTTTCACATACGCAGATATCTAAAAAGTGTTTCTTTTCATTTTGAACAGATCCTTTGTGAATTACTGTTCCTGCCTGTGTTGGGCAACCTGTCTTGGTTTTATTGACATTAGTTTTGATTCTCAAGCATTTGATCCTTGCTTAGCGGTTGAGAAGGCCAGCACATAGGTCTGGGTTTTGTGCACTTCTCAGTTGTGTGTCTTTTCAAAACAAAACAAAAAAAAGTTTTTCTTGGACTTGGTTACATGAGGCAGTGGATGTATATGCACCTCACATGTGATACTCTCCATTGCAGAGGCCTGAGGAAGCTTTAAGGAAATTTTCAACTTGTTGCTATGAGATTAGTGTGCTTCAAAACAGTCGAAACAGTTCATATTTTTTCCCCCACTGTTTTTTTGAGAACTGGCTTTGAATGTACTGATGAGGGGCAAAGAGATACTGTTTGCATTCTGAGAAACTTTCTTCTGATTGATCATCTTTTGATCATTCAAATGGCTTTTTCTTTTGGAATGAATAAAAAAAAGATCATTGCCATTGATCCCAAAATTTTTGGCTGATACAGTGGATAATATATCTGTAAATCATTTATTTTAATGAATGTTAAACACAACTAGAATCTAAGCCAGAGTGAAGGTCCAAGACCCTCGCTTTTGTATGGGATGCAGAAATGACGGTCTTCTCTTAGGACAGGCAAACTATGTGTCTGTTTGGTGAACTGAGGTATTAGGCATTCCTTTGTATCCAAATGATTTTGTCAATACATCTTCAGTCACAGTTAAATTTTGTTCCGTTTCTATTTCAAATCTTAACTTTAACTAGAGAAGTATCTTATTCACTTAGAGTGTAATTAATTAACTTGAAACATCCCCTCCTTCAGTGTTACATCAGGATATTAAAGGTTCTTCCTTTCAAATGTTTTTTTCTATTGCAAGACCAAACTCAGCAGCATACAGCTTTCCCAGATGCTTCTGTTGAATCGGGTAACAAAGAGTAAGCATGGTTTGTTTGGGGTTTTTTTCCTCTTGATTGGAGATTTTGTTTACTATTTATCTGTTTGTTTACTTTTATATTTTGTTCTTAAAAAAGACTTTGAACTCCTAGGGGAAATGATGTTTCACTTTGAACCTGCAAGGTGTTTGTGTTGAATGGGTGCATTTTTCTTAATAAAATCATTTTTGTGTAGCTTTTATTTGAATTGTGATCTGGGTAACAAATTCACTCTTGTTTTTAACTTTTTTTTTTTTTTAACTAGGTTTGGGCAGATCATATGCTCTGGCTTTTGCTGAAAGAGGAGCTTCAGTAGTTGGTAAGTTTTATCTTAACTAACTTCATCTAGGCGGTAACCTTTGCCTTTTCACATAGCTTGCATTCGACAGTCCATGGCCTTTTTGACAGTAATCTTTGTTATTTAATGGTTTTCTGTCTTATCTTTTGCTGTTTAAATTTTGCTTCTAAGCTTTGTTTTCTTATGAAACAAGTTGCCCAAGTTTGTCCAAGGGCTTACCTTTGCTGGAAAGCCAGTTCGAGTCAGATAATTTCCTAGATTTGACTTTCATCTATGCATGAAAGTCTTTACCACAATCTGAGGCCAGAGAGTGTGTTGTCCTAGGTAAATGCTGCTCAGAAACTTCCGATACGAACATTTGAATATATGAATAGGTTATCTTATAGTGCCTTCTCCCAAGAAAGAAGTTACTGAAATGTAACTCAGTAGCATTGTTTCTTTCTGCAGCCTGTGGGACAGAAGAGCTGTCTGGTCTCAGTGTCAGTGCCAAGTAACTGCCAGTAAAGGATTTCTGGTGGTTTTGTAGTTCCTTGGCTGAACCTTCTCAGGGCATATTTAGTTGTGAAAAATGCTGTATCACAAGGCAGTCCTGAAGGTTAAGTTGTATTCTTGGGTACTCACCGTCAGTCGGCATTGCCATTTTTAGATTGGCTCTTAGGAAAAATTTTGTCATCACAGAAGGGGTTGTGATGCACTGGAACAGGCCAGGGAGGTGGTCGAGTGACCACACCTGGAGGTACTGAAAAGTTGTGTAGATGTGGCACTTAGGGACATGGTTTACTCCTGGACTTGTCAGTGTTAGGTTAATGGATGGACTTCACTTTACAAGACTTTGCCAATGTAAATGGTTCTATGATTTTATGATTTTGTTACCTGTGAATGAATTTGTACAGGTATTGTTGATAAGTTCAAGATTAAATGTTTAAAGAGAAGATGGACAAGAACTTGCTCGCTGGTTTTTTTGTAGTTTTCCAATGAAAATCCTGAAATTTACAAAATTTACTGAATTTCATAAAAATTGTTTGGTTTTACTTCATTGATTAAAAATGAGTATGTGTGTAGACAACTTTAAAAAAATATCTGGGTTGTTACTTCTTCTTTTTTTTCTGGTAGTTGCCATCTTTGATACTTGCTGTATTTACCACGGATGTGAATAATTTATGTCAAGTTCTTTTTTAGCAAAAATTGTGTCACTAAAGCAGCCCAAATATTTTATATTGACTCTCTGTAGCTGGTGGTGGTCTGACTTTCCAGAATGATGTGAAAGAAAATGGGTTCTGTTCCCTGACCACATCTAATGCTCCTTTGTCTCTCAGCCTTATTGTGTAATAACTAAACAGTAAGTTAAGAATTGACTGTAAGGGCAACTTCTTATTTCCTTTTGGTAACTTCATCACACTTCAGCTTGTCAGTATTACCTCTACATGCTTGTATTTGTTTCTCTTCTCTTACAATTCTGACTTTAAAGAGTTGACAAGTTACTTGTATAAACATTTAGTTTTTTAAAACTGGAGCAGATATGAGACTCATACCTTGTCTCTTTAAAACAAGTTCCCTTTTTAAGTTATGGAAGCGAAGGTATGTTGTAAGAACAGTACTCAAATACTCTGGAGGGATATTTTGAGTAGTTGGGAGAATAACAGTAGGTCCCAACATGGCACCTTTGTCCAGTCCTGCATCATTGTTGAGTGAGTTGCTGTTGGTGTGGTTAGACTGACAAGAGCAAGCTAGGTAGAAAACTCCCTGTTCTCATCACCCAAAGGCTGCCTGCTACCACTGTTTTCTGTCATTCTTTATCTCTTTCATGCCTCTCATCAGGAAAAATTGAAAGCAGGAGGAAGCGATGGTTTGCTTTTATCTTGCATCCTATGTCATGTTCAGACTTACTGTTTCTTCCAGTCTATCTGAGGACTCTTGTGTTGCTGTTTCAGTTTAGTTTAGAGTCATGCTTTTGAAACATCTCTCCTGATACATATTTTATTTGTATTTTTGTTTGCGTAGTGAAATGGTACTGAATTGCACAAGTCCTTTAAAAAATGAACTGGAAGATGCAATCCAGCTGCACACCTTATGTTGTTCATGTGTGTTTGGTTTGTGATGCCAGACTACAGTGGGAAATGAGCTGGATTATTTTAAAAAAACTTGCACTGTAGATGTCAGGTCCTCACTACCAACTGTTTCACCCTTCAGATTTGCTTCTGCTGCTCTGCTAATGACACACTCATAGCCTTGGAGGAATTATTCTCCAAGTTTCATAGCCATGCTGTGCAGTCTCTGGCTCTTTTCTACTGCATGTTTTCAACTGAAAATTGCATGATGTAGAGCTTGGGCTTAAAATAATGTTGTTTGTCTATTTTGTTGTTAAGGTTTTTTTTCATTGCTCTATCACACTCATGGAGTTACTATTTTCAAAGCCTGGAATAGCTCAACTCTTTCTTGCAAACTCATTTTTGTTTCAACTCCGTTAGTGCCTGTGCTTGGCCTAAGGTACTTTTCTGCCTCTGAAAATTTTCCCAAATATTTAATTAAGTTTTTGTCAGCAAAGTACTATTGAAGTGCAGGATAAACATATATGAACTTGTCTATGATAGAGTTGTAAAGTCTTAACTAGATTGAATGGTTTGTAGATATGTTTACCACCAAATCGTTCACTCTTCTTTCCCAGGACAAATTAGAAATTCTAGTGTTGTTCCTGACTCACTTCACTTTAATATCATGGATGTTGCAGACTGAGCAGTCTGCCTGTGTTGCCTATCCTAACGCTTCACTACACTCAGAAATTTTCCTTAATGCCTCACTTGAATTGTGTTACCTGCATGTTTGGATTGTTAGATGTTGATCTGTTAGCTTGGACATTCTGTCTCCTTTCTTTTTTGCATCAGTCTGTTGAGGTACTTGTACTTTCTGCTTCAGGCTGGACACTTCTAGGATTTGGTTTGGTTTGTTGATGGTTGGCTGTTTTTTGGTTTTTTTTCGTCATCTCCTGTCTCTTCCCTTTTGATGCTCACTTCTTGTGGACTCCAGCATTTTCATTTACTTATAAATTTTCTGCAGTATTTCTACATATCTCTTGAAGTGTTTCACACAAAGCTGAATATAGGATTCCAGATGAGACATCTTTATCTGGGTAATATAGAGTGATTTTGTGATGTGTGCTGAAAGCTGTGTTCCTGTTTACATGGAGAGTTAAAAAAAAAAGGCACAAAATAGATCTTTTTCATTTTGTGATGATACAACAGACTTGCCATTTCTGTTTATCATCAAGGCCAGAAAGAATATCCTGCATATTTTGTGGATTTCACTGCATCTGGCTTCTCGAGGTTAGAAGTTAGAAGGCAGAAAGCTGGAATTCACCACAGCAAAAGACTGTTTAGCAAAACACCAGTGTTGCATGTAAGTTCAGTCAGTTCTGGCTTTCTGCAATTCCATTTTGAACCCATTTAAACAAAACTTCTTACCACTTTTTGAAATTCTTTGTCCAAATACAATGTTTTTGGGATGTTCTGGGAGTTTTTTTGTTCCCCTGGTAATTCTGTGAAGCTGTGGGATGTGCAAATACAGGAGTGCAGCAGAGTGTGGTGATGGTACATTCCAGCTACCACTAGTGACATGTGCTTCAGTGCGGAGAGCAGCCCAGAACAGCTCTGTGTGTCCGGTGGGCCTCTTATCCCACAGGAGCAGGGTCTGAAACTCCAGAACAGGCACTTCTCACTTTCTTCAGACCGCTGGATCTCTTCTGTAGTGGTGTTGACGAGTAACAGTTTGGCTACTCTATTAAACAGGAACAAAGTCTTCTCAGTCTTGCTTACAGTTCATGCTACAGTTAGAGACTGGAATAAATTGCCTGTGATTGGGGTGTAATCTAGATCTTGATCTCTGAACTACAATACAATTACAGAGGTAGCCTGGGCAGGGCAAGCAAGTTGAATACATGGTGGACGGGGAACAAAAGTTCTGTTTTCCATGTTATTTAAAGAAAAAGGGATAATGTATGTTGCACTGCTTTAAAAAAAATAATCATGTGTTCTACTATTTTTCTCTTGTCATCTGTGATTTTCAGTAAGATCCAGATGCAGCAGGCTTTATTAATATTCCTTATAACCTCCAGTGTGTGATAATGAGGTAAGGACAGACTGTGAAGTCTGAGTATTAACAACTAAAATTTCATGTCTTTGTCATGCACAGTGAATGATCTTGGAGGTGATTTCAAGGGATATGGCAAAAGCTCCTCAGCTGCTGACAAAGTTGTTGATGAAATCAGGGCAAAAGGAGGGAAAGCAGTACCCAATTATGGTATGTTATTTTTCCAGATGAGTGCAATGCTTTATCTGTACAAGTAGTGGACATGTTATATAAAAAGTTGATGCTTCTGAGTGAAAGACTGCTGCCAGCTTGCCAGTAACATATATATTAAACAGATGTAATATCATATGGAGTGGGAAGACAGATGCTACAATCAAGTGCATTGACTGCTTCTTTTAATTAAGATTTGTTTTCTAATGCCCTTCTCTTTTATCTGATTTTTTGACATTGAAGTATTAAGCAACTGTCCATCTGCAGTTTTCAGAGGAAAAATGGGAATGGATGATTCTTGCTTGCTTTGATTTGTGTTTTTCTTGCAGTGGCAAATGTTATGCCATTTAGACTTACTATGTGGAATTTGCTTTAGGCCACGTGCAGATAATGGCTGAATTTGAATTTAGTTTTCACTGGCGTTGTACACAATTTATTTTTCTTTGCTCTGTGGAATTAGTTGTTAATATCCTGGAAGTGCAGTGTTAATTTTATTTGAAAATATGTACTTTTTTTGTTACAGATTCCGTGGAAGATGGTGAAAAGCTTGTGAAGACAGCCCTTGAGGCTTTTGGGAGGATAGGTACAGTTGCTTAATTCATGTTGAAACTTGTTTGCAAGTGCAGAGCCATTATAAACAGTGCAACTAACAACATGTATGTGAAATGCAGTGTGACAACAGTAGTACTCACCAACCCCTGATGCCTATGGCCAGTGAAATCTGAATAAGGAGCTTTCAGCTTTTAATCTGAATGGTCAATTTTTTTGGTTTTTTGGTGGTTTTAGCAGAAGTTTAAAGCTTATTATGTGATTCTTATTTTCCTGCCCTTCAGAATTTTGACGTTTCAATAATGGTTAATAATTTCTGTCACAAAGCAAAGAGTCTATGAAGTGTTATAACTAGCTGCATAGAATTAGCATACATAATGTTGCTGAAAGCAATATTTCATGTTTTGGAAGCTCTTCTGCTTATATAAGGTCAAAATGCTTTAACAGAAATGAAAAAATAAAACCCTGAGGTATTTTATCTAGCAATAAAGTTCTTTTTAACCATGTGATTGCCATTATTTAAAACCATTTTGTGATTTTTACTCAAGTTTAAATGGCTAAAAGTACACATAATCAATGCCAACAGGAACCTAATTAAATATCTGCAAGAAATTGTTATAATCCAGGTTGCTTTATTAGCTTTGTGACTCTGTAGTTCCTCAAGTTATCATTTGGGGTACTGGAACAAAGATGGTGGCATAAACTGCATAATCGGGGCACTCTGAAATTCAAAGCAGGCTTCGAAACTGTACAGGATGGCTGCATCTTGCAGGTATTGAATTCCTAAGCAGCCAGGACTTCACAGCTATGCCTCCCTGTCAGGCTTTGTCCCATTGGCGTCCCTGTCAGGTTGAGACTTGCTAGTCCTGAAGTAGTATGTTGTGATTATTGTCCAAGGGTAGAATTCATTAATCAGGACAAGGAGCTATAGAATATGTGGAATGTGATGTATATGTCCAGTGTTTTTGTCTGTGTATATTTATAAGTCGGAGGAAAATAGAAACAAGCTAGTATTTTATCAGTGCATTGAATTAGTTTCCTTTTTTTGTTTCAGATATTGTTATAAACAATGCTGGGTGAGTATACCCGAGGGCTTTGTCCTGTTTGAGTGTGGGCTGTCCCTTTTGTGTGAACAAATGTTGATCTTGTGTTTGTTTTGTTTTCCTAATGTTGCATTTTAGGATCCTAAGAGACCGTTCATTTGTTCGGATAAGTGATGAAGATTGGGGTGAGTTGATTTTAAAATGACTTCAAAATGTACTTTCTGTGTGAAAGGTGACAGGTACATCCCTCCCACTGGAACAAGAAAGAAGAGAAGGCAGGGAAGGCTTACCTTTTGCCCTGCAAGCTTAGTGGCAAGCTGCTTGTGTTCAGTGTGCGAACCAGGTCTGTGCTGCAATGCATGGTAGGTGTATGTAGTTCCAAAGGGGAAGAAGAGCTTTTCTTCCCACTCCTGGTTGCCAAATGCAGTAAGAAAAAGAGCCATGTGAATTACACAATAGTTTTTGTGAGCAGAACATTCCTAGTGCCAGCACTGAGTGGGTGAATACAAAACAGGCTTAAAAGACCCGGAACTACCTAGAGAGGAAAGCAGGCTCATGTGCCATGAGATGGTGGATGGTGATAAGCCAGTGGAGAAGACTTTACAAAGATAGTCTATCTTCTGTAGTTCTTGTCTGAGTCTGCTTAAGTGCAGGAATTTTGAATGCTTTTGAATTCTGTACAGGAGAGCCCCATCCAAGAGACAGTGTATGTGGGCAGCCCCCTCATAATCAGTGTATGTTCAGGCTAGCACTGAAAAATGGTCTGTCAAGAGAAAAAAAAAGGCCCATCATTCTTTTAGTAACAATTTCAGAGTGCGAAGAGAGTGCATTTTTTGTCATGGAGAAGAAACGTGGTGCATTTCAAGTTGGGAGACAAATCCTGGAATTATTAAACTGACATCAATTTGTTCCTAGATATAATTCATAGAATTCATTTGAAGGGATCGTTCCTGGTCACCCGAGCTGCATGGAATCATATGAAAAATCAGAAGTTTGGCAGGTAAAAATGTGTCTTCTGTTTTGCATTTTTCAGTAGGGTGTAACAGACTGATGCAGACCCAGACAGTGAAGGAGGAGTCTTGCATTATTTTCTTTCACTTTCTCTGGGGTGAAGCAAAATCAGTTCAAATGTCTTTTCAATTCTGATCCCCCCTCTCTACTTCCTGAGCCAAATGTTTAAAGGGTTTTTTTCCAATGTATTTAAATGTATTTTTCTGACTATCCCAAACAGAAGTTGTAAGTCTATAAAAATACCATTTCTATTAATGAGGACTGGTTAGAAACATTTGTTATTTGTATATTATGGCAAGTTTGAGAGACTCTTGTTGTGCTCCTTCTTATTCAAATGACTGGTACATGCAGTTCTGCTCGTAGGTTGTGGGTTTTTTTGTTTGGTGTTGGGTTGTTGTGGGTTTTTTTTTTCGTATGTTAGTTTTAACCCTTTGGACAAATGTACTTTTCTTAAAAGTTACGGGATTTTTCTTAGTCTGTTTTGGTATATATTACTGTTAACTCAAAAAGAGTGCAGTGAAATCAGATCTTTTAAGGTTTTTTGTTTTTATGGTTTTATCAAAAACCTTATCAAAGCACTGATGTGATTATATTAATCTTAACCATACCCACACATTGAAAGCTGTGTGAGCTGTTTTCTCATCCTGTGGCCTCTAAATAACATTCATTCTCATCCAGGAAAGTGAACTGTGAGGACAGTGAAAACCTTAAGTCTGGGAGTTTAAAATTATATTATTTCTTCAAAAACAGCTTAAGTCTGGAATTGCATCCATTTAGGAAAATACTTCCCTTGTCTCCTTTTCTGTATTTGCTCAGGTAACAGTGGTAGTGAGTGCTTCTGTAGTTTATGTATAGACATGTGCCACCTGCAAAGTGCCTGCCTTACATGGAGTTTGTAGCTTTTCTTTGTCTTCATCATATTGAGCCAGTACTTCAACAACATCTCTTTACTGAGACTAAAGACGTTACATTATTGGCAGTGAAGCAGATTAAAAAAATTTGACCTGTGCTGCAGATCATCTCTTTTGAATTGAGATGACCTGCAGCACAACCTTTGCTTGCCTCAAACCAACTGTGAGCTGCAGTGGTTTTAGAGCTCTTGTGTGAGCAGTTCAGTCACCTCCGAAGCAATAATGGGGACAGCAAAGAGCAAGACTTTCTTGTCTTCTTCTGTCATGCATTTAATGCCTGTTAGAATTCTTTGAATGTGAATTCTGTGAGAATGGATCTTCAGATATTACTAGGTGGATAATATTAAGGGAAATAATTTTCAGTAAAATAATTTTCTTCTGAGTGCTGAAACCATATATTAATTGTAAGAATAACACCACCTGAAAGTGATTAGAAATGAAAAGAAATTACTTTTCTCTATACTGGACCCAGTGTCACAGAATGTCTTTCCTAGTTTTGGAATGTAACTCAGAAAGCCTCATGACTTTGCACATTTTCTGCTACTCTGACAATGCTTCAGGATTTGTCAGAGGTTTGCTATTCATCAAATATTAAATAGCTACCTGATTGTTAGCAAACCACAAATAATCTTTTCTTATTTGCATACTTTGTTTTGTGGAATATGAAGACTACAATGTCAAAGCTGGAAAATGCTGTTGTGTAGAATCAAATAACTTGAAGAAATAACTTAATTTTTTTCATCTCCTCTCCCCTAAGAATAATTATGACATCCTCAGCTGCTGGAATATATGGAAACTTTGGTCAGGCAAACTACAGTGCTGCAAAACTTGGCCTTTTGGGTCTTGCAAACACAATCGCAGTTGAAGGCCGGAAGTATAACATCCACTGCAACACAATTGCTCCTACTGCTGGATCCAGGCTGACCCAAACCGTCATGCCACAAGGTGAATCATTTAAGGTGTACATGTACTGATATTTTTCAGTGAATGGAAACACGACAAACTTCCTTATCTCTTAGAAAATTCAAGTCCTTCATGCTTATTATACTACAATTTCATTGTCCCTGCTATGTTTTTGTAGCTGAACTGTCAACTTACTTGCGTTGTCTGTTGTGAGGAATTCTTACTTTCTGCCACAAGATATGAAGCAAGTTTTCTCGTTTGCAAAAGCAATTTCATGTGGCAAGGCTCTTTAATTGTAATCTCTTCCAAGATCCTCCTACAGTAGTGGAAAGGAATGTTTGTTTCATCACATGTGGAATCAGCTATGTGCACAAGGTGTCTGCACTTGTTACAATGTTGTCTAATTGCAAAACACTGAGTTTTTGCACAACATGTCATGTGTGTACTTAGTGGTTCCATGATCAGCAGGAGATGAAAGTGAACTGAGTTGCCTAATTTTTCTTTATTGCACAGGTACTAATCTTTGAATGTTTGAACTGGTTTTAACAGAGTATTGCATTGGGAAGTCAGTGTAAGGAACATTTTAGGAGACAGTTGTGTGTAAGTGTAAATTTAGGATAAATAGACTGACTAATTACTTTGGTAAATGACCAGAAGAATGAAAAATAATTTCGAAAAATAAAGTCTGTAAAAGGAAATTGCTCTCTGAAAATCTTCTGGAGTCAGCCTATTTCATTTTGCTCCTGACCTTCTTTTCCCTGATGATAGGCAGGTTTCAAAGCCAAGGATAGGCAGGTTTCAAAGCCAAGGAAATCTTCACATTTGTCAGACTAATAGACAGGGTATTGGAGAGTAATATATTTTGTACGTTATGCACAGATTGAATGCTTGATTTTGTTTGCCTGAAGTAGCCTGGTTTAGATCTAAATAATCCAAGGTGGTCATGACTCTAGCAGTCTTATATGTTGTAGGTTCCAGTGATTTATTGCAATTGTTTATAGAAGATCCAAATATATTAAGCATGCAGTGTAAAATGGAGTACAGTAGTTGGCATGTTCTGAAGATATTTAATCTACATGGGATGATAAACATCTCATAATTTTCTTTATTAGTCCTTTTAAGAAGAGCGAGATCCTTTGGTCTCACTGTAGGATACTTGCAGCTCTGAAGATTCATTTGTTATGTTGTTCACTGCATCCCTGTCCAATTTTTTAAATACTCTTGAAAGATTTGAACACCACAACTTTAAAAACATTTTCAGATGTCTTATCAAATTATCCTTGTTATTTGACTCTTTGTCTTCAGGTGTCTGCAAGCACCTATGCTTTTTCATTGGCATACTTTGCCATACATTGTTACGTATGTTCAACTTGATCTACATATTGTTCTTGCTAAGAACTCTTAAATGCAGTTTGCATCTTTTGTGTGGTTGGTTTTTTTTAGAAACTTCTACCACCTATTTTTTAATAATTTTAATAGTGGATTACAAGCATTAATGATAATAGTCTCGGGCTCGATTTTGAGACTAAATTGTGTGTGGCATAAAGTGGAATACTTTGGAAAAGCCTAAGGGGTTTGCTATGCACTTACAACTGCCATATTAAATGGAATTCAACTTTATTCTACTTTATGTAACTTCTAAAAATAGACTTCTGTTTACTTTAGTTTTGCTATTAAATAAGTACTCATAATGATAAGCTTTCTCAGCTCTTCATCTTGGAAAATCTGGCTATAATTGAAAATGCTTGATGGCCTTTAGCTGAGGAACAGCTGTATACCTAGTAATGTTGAAAGAATGATATTCTAAAGGCTGAAAACGGAAATTAAGCTAAGCTATTATTCAGACAGTGGACAGAATATGTGATAAGAGCTGCCTGGACAACCATACTGTTCCATGACAATGTCTCAATTTTCTGATAGCTTTCTGTTGTGCCAGATGTCAATGAAAATCCCAAAATAGGATTGGTATGTAAATTTAGCAGGGCTGCTAATTTCCTATACCATTTGGAAAAAATCAGCATTTCCAAATGAGGTAATTCTTAAACAATCAGTGGCTGCAATTATTTTCATAATGTCTTGTCTATATAGCTGACTAGCAGACTGAAAGGAAAATTGCTCAGGTACATCTCTGTCAGGATTATGTATAGCTGGCTTGTCCTTGTTTCAGGCTGCCTGTCAGATGGAAATTTAGGAAGGTTATCTGGCTTTGCAGTTTGCATGTAACAGGGTTCCAACAGTTAAATAGGCTTTCATCTCTCTGGCTGAGAAGCCATGTCATGGGGTTTGGCGGCATATATGTATTTCACGAGTTGTTCCTGTTTATTGAATCTTCAAATGTTTCATTTAGTTTGTCCTTTCTTTTCATGACAGAACACTATTGATTAAATTTTCTTGGCTCTGCTGTTCATAAGAGGGTGTTAGATTAAATAATTTGGTGAAACTGTAGAGTATTTCTGTTTCATGATTCACCTTCTGATTTGCTCTAGATCTGATCGATGCTTTCAAACCAGAATATGTTGCTCCCTTAGTAGTTTGGCTTTGCCACGAGAGCTGTGCTGAGAATGGCAGTCTGTTTGAGGTAAATTTATTTTTCCTTTCTTCTCCCTCTTTCCCTTCCTTTGCTCCTTTCCCCAAAATCAGTTGTTTGTTTTATGTTGTCCAGTGTTAAACTTTTTGCTGAAACTAAATTACCATGTGTGAACTACTCAGCATAGACAGAAGAAGTATTGATATGGTTGTGCAGTATTTGACAAGTGCTTCAGGCAGTAGCAGCCTTGTCAAATTCTGGTCTGTGCTCAAAATGCTACCAATTTGATTGTTACAATTCTTATTGTAATCTTTTAAGGTTGAAAATATACCAAAATTCAAAAGACATTTTTGTTTTCTAAATCATTCAAACATAGATAATAGCTTGCAGGAAGAATTAATTACTTAATTATGATATTCATTATAGGTATTTGCATCAAACTGCTAACTGATATTGGGTAGAATCTGTTTCATCTGGATCACATTCGGGTGCTTAACTAAACTGTTAAATACAGCCAGCAGTTGTTCAGAAATTTTTAATATATTGAGCTTGTTGTGGAGTTTAGTTTTGCTTCCCAGCATTACCAAAGCTTTGCTTTGTGACATGTCATAAGCTGATGATATTCTTTTTTTTCTTGGCAGGTGGGAGCTGGATGGATTGGAAAATGTAAGTTCTTTGTGTTGCAGGATTGATCTTGTTTTTTGAATTGACATTGAGACTGTGCAAATTTTCTTTAGCGTTAACCTGTATGCTCAAGACATTTTTTACTCAGGAGAGAAGATGAGTAAAAGCCTAGGTTTCTGAGGAAACTGCTTATATTCAGTAAAAATCACAAATTTAACTTCATATGGGAAAAAGTGGTAACTTAAGTATGTGCATTGTTGTGCTTTTGAACTAACAGTAACTGAAAATCTGCCTAAGTAACTTTAACCCTTGGATCCCGGGCATAATTTGAAGTAGAATTTGTGGTGCTAAGTATACATTGCTGCCTTTTCTTGATAACTTTATTTTTTCATGATATAAAAGTCATGTGCTGATAGACAGGCATGTTTCTGATTTTTCATTTCATCCTTTTTCATTGCTTTCTGCCTTTACTTATACTTCTATTAAAATACTGGTGTACAAGCATGTTGAGGCAATTAATCTTCTTAAATAACCAGTACCTATGCTACCCATGTATTTTCCTTAGTGACTCCCTCCAGTAACTAGCCTAAATATGAATGTAAGGAAAACTTGCAGACAATACTGAGGACTTAGGAGAAGAAAAAAGATTCAGTGTGTGAGATGTCTTGACTTTTTTCCTAAATACACTGAACCTAGTGCAAGCATTATTTTCATTAACTGTTCAACTTTTCAGCCTCCATGAGTATCACCAGTGGGTTTAAAGTAGGGCTGTTAATTCAAGAAGTCATTCTGCTTTCTTTTAAATATTTTTTTCCCGACCTGATAACCATTTTGTACATTTCTACCTAACTGCAAGTGTTCTGTGTAACTGGAATAGCATTTCCAAGAAGTGTGGTAAACAGATTAAGAGAAGCAGGGCAGCAGCACAGAACATCCTGCTGCACTTCACAAGGAGTTAGGTTTTAATACAGCTGAAAATCTGCACTTTGATCAAGAGAAAACACAATTTTTCGTCATTATAATGGCTATTGTTGAAGTTACTGAAATGAAACCTAATTAACAGTTTGTTGATTAGGTACCAGTATGGGCTTATTCATTGCCTTTTGCTAATTAAGGGCAAACCGAACATGATCGGTTAAGTGTTAGAATTACAATATGAGAAATCTGTATCCTTATGGAACTATTTTCACGTTGGCCTTAACAGTTTCTCTCAGGTTACAGTATTGAAATACAACTTCAGCGACCATTTAGAGGTGCTGGCTACTGGTATTAATGTTCTTTTGTAGCTAACAAGTGGTTTTCACTTTTTCCGTGTAGTTTTCCATCTTTTCAGAAGGTTCCTAAGCATTAGTAGTCAAAGTCGTGTCAGAAGATGTAGTCTGTAGATACATACTAGCTGCAACTTTTCAGTAGACAGAATCCTAGAACTAGTATTTCTGGAGAGTAATAAGTCTGTTGTAGCTTCAGTCAAATTTAAAACCAGTGCAATTCCCTTTCTAAATGTTAGTTGAAGCAGTGAGCCCTTTTTATCCAGCTGCAAGTTATACTTGCGAGTTACACTGGAGTACTTAAAATGTTTCCCTTATTGCACCATCTTGAAGGTAGTTGCCTAGATGAAAGTTACCTAGAAAATGAAAAGCTTCTTTGTTACTTGAACTCTCTGGCTGATGTTTCCCATTAGTGCGCTGGGAGAGATCCTTGGGTGCCATTGTCAGAGGAAAGAATCAGCCAATGACGCCTGAAGCAGTGAGAGATAAATGGGAGAAGGTGTGTGACTTTGATAATGCCAGCAAACCCAGAACCATCCAAGGTAAGGGAGACTTTTGAGAGTTGGGGCCATTCAGCCTGGGGAGGAGAATGTTCTGGGGAGACCTTATTGTGGCATTTCAGTACTTTACGGAGGCCTATGAGAAATACAGGAAAGATGGAACAAATGTATCCTGCTGCATAGGACAAGGGGTAATGGTTTTAAAATAAAAGAGGATCAATTTAGATTAAATATAAGAGGGAAGACTTTTACAGTGGAGGTGGTGAAATGATGGCATAAGTTTCCCAGACAGGTGGTGGATGCCCCGTGCCTGGAAATACTCAAGGTCAGGTCAGACAGGGCTCTCAGCAAACTGATTTGCTTGAAGATGTCCCTACTCAGGGGAGTTGCTGGTGGAGGGGGGGCATTGGACTAGCTGACCTCTAAAGGTCCCTTCCAACCCAAACTATGCTTTGATTCTCTGTATGTGAATAGCTTGGTAAGCAAAGTTCAGAAGAGAATGCTTTCTTTCAAACATTTGCTGAAACTTCAAAATCTATAGAACTAGGGAATTTTCTTGGTAAATGTGTTACATTAATCATTGACTGTTTCATTATGGTCAGATCTTTCTAAAGAAACTTTTGTGTTCTTGCCTATAGAATTAAAACATGATTTACCTTAGCATTTTCTAGAGAAGTGACATCACTGTCACTATAAGCATTAGAGTCAGACTAATGACTGTATTTTATTTGATTGCACCTACATGCAGACAGCATAGTGTAACAGAGAGACTGTGTTTTCCTTTCAGTCCTGGAATCTTGGTTTTTGGTGAATATTTCACTACCAGAAAGCTCTGGTTAAGTCTTGGGATATATGACAGCAAAGAAGTTCTTACTGTGCCTTGTGTTCTTGGGTCACATCACTCTCTTGGCTGGTGACCAAAATGATTTTCTCTTTCAATGCTTTGTTTACTTTTCTTGTTCCTTGCCAGCATTTAAGAGTGTAGGGCAGAAGGGAAAAAGGCATCCATATGTACAATGCCCGTTGAATTTCCAAGATACTTAAAATGCACAGTAGATGTTGGTTCAAAAATCCATCAGGACATTTTGCTAAATACCTTAGGGGATATGTTTTTAGATGCCTATACCAAAACCAGAATAGGAGGCACTTCGTCCTTTCCCTCACATCTTGGCACATTGGGGAATGTAACCATCCAAACAGTAGATCTAGGTCACCTTACTGATCTTTGGCTTACAGATACCCTGTTTCCAAATGCATGCAAGTTTATACATGTTCTCTGTTGTGCTATGGGATGGTATTTATAACAACATAATTCCAGCTTTATCACTTCTGATCTGTTCTACAACCTGTCCCAGGTACTATGTTATTTTTAGGGGTTGCTAGCAGGAAGGTGTTGTAGATGGGGATTTCTTTTCAAAGTTATGTCAGCATTAGACATGATATTTCACATCTGCCAGTTGATGCTATGAGGAGAAGGAAGCTGAAGAAGATTTTGAACTTCTGAAGTAAAGGTGCTTACAATACGACGTGGCAGGTTTCCAGTCAGGAAATCATAAATGTTATACTGGCATGAATCTTCCATGCCTTAGCTTCTGTTTTGTTATGAACTTAGCCAAGATAGAGTTTTTTCCTTCCAGTGCCATCAAGCCACAGATACTGAATAAAAACTTGTGCTTCAATTGTTGTATTGTGTATTTGTGAGAATCAGCATAAGGGTTGAGGACAATGCTCAAGTTAGTTGAATAGAATTTTTTGTTCTATTAGAAGTTTTTTGTACTGTTGAATTCTCCACTTTATTACTTGAAGGTATTTGACTGTGAAATAAAGGAAACTAATTTAGAGTACTTGCATTAAAAATTGAAAGGTACAATATCTAACATCTGCACGTTAAAACCCTTCCTGCAGATTTCCTTAATTTGAGTAATTTGATGTTGTGAAGAGCATTTGTGTGCTAAGCATTACATGCAGTAGAAAAAAAAACCAGAAAAGCAATTAGATAAAGTATTTGCTTTTAATATAGTAGAAAATCCTGTAATCAGAGGTGCTAATCTTGTTTCTTGTTTTAGTAATACTGATAAGAGAGGCTTGACTTTATAACTTTGTATTCTGTACATAAGCAGAAAGACCAAAGAAGCTTCTGAGTGTGTGGTGCGGGGTGCAGTAGGTCAGAGTTGCACCATGCACCGTGTGTTGGTGTGTCTTCTCCTTGCTCCACAGTGTATTACTTGCTCTTGTGTCATTGTCTGATTCTTCCAGCCATGGAATGGGAATCGGTTTGTGTTGTGGTAGAGGCAGAGAACAGCCATCCCTGTCCTGCAGACTGTATACTGTACACAGCATTCTGTAGTATCTGTTGCACAAGTTAGTGTGTTGTTCTCTTACCTAGGGAAGCAGAATTTTTTGTGTCTATGGCCTATATGAGGCACTCTGTCTCCAGCTTCTGTTCAGTTGTGAAGATGTGAGCCAGTTTCAGCTAAATACAGTATTCTATAGATCTGTAATTGGCCCTTAAAAACTTATGTGCATTTTAGCTTAGAAGCTATCTATTTACAGAAAACAACTTGAATATTCTCCTTGTCTGACTCCTGGTACATCTTAAAATCTTATGCCTGACGTAGAGCAAATTAAAGTAAAACACATCAAAGGTGTGTGTATACATGTATGCGCACTTTGTGTGTATATGAAGAAAGAATTTGCGTAAGAGGAGAGGTGTTCCAGCTTCAGTGTCAGCTTTCCTTATGTGTATTTACAAAAGGTTTAAACACTTGTGCTGCTTCCTCCACTATTAAGGGATGTGGTTCATATGCAATATCCCCTTATTGGAAAATGAATCTTTTTGGAAAGAGACGGCCTTTGTTGTGACTATTTTCAACCTTTGTTCTCCAGCTTAATCTTATCTTCCTGTTGGCTAATGATTTGCTGTATAATAGCAGGCCATTCTGAGGTGGTGAACATTTAAGGTTTTAGAGTTCACTGGTATTATAACAATTTAAAAAATACCCATATACCAATAATAAAATAATTGTGTTAATTAAAAGGTTTCCTACTGGGTTTGTTTCTGCCAAGATCTTACCCTTTGGTACAATTGTATTTTTCTTGGGTCTTAAAAGGAACCTTACTCAGTGTGTAGAGTCATGTATTAAAAAATTACAAATTGTCATAGTTAAGTCTACTGCTGAAGCATTAATTTTAGACATCTTTGTGTGTTCACTGAAAATGCATGTTTTCACCACTCTGTGCTTTCCTCTTCAACCTTAACTTGCAGTGCTCAAAATTAGTGCAAAATAAAGACATCCTTATCAGTTTCCAAACATCACTTATCAGTGACTTCTAATGTTTCATCTTTCTTTTTGGGTAGTCTGATACTGCATTAGTAGCTCATAACAATGTATTTTATCATAACCTTAATTCCAGTTTCTTAAGCCAAGCAGCAGAAGTGCAGGGAAGACTGAAACAAATGAGTATGTTGAGACATGATACTTCCATGCTGCTGCAACAGTCCCTGGAAGATGAAAAGAATATGTTAGCACTTGGGTTCTTATCTGGAAAAGTTATGTAACGTAGTAATTCAGGGAGGGGGAAAAGAGAAACTAACATTTTTTCCCCTCTTTATTAAAAAATTAGAAAATGACAGTAACTCCCCACCCCCCATCCCAGTTTTGCTACCTGTATGTGATGATATTCTTATAGCTTATTTAAGCATTTTCAGGTAACCCAGAAGGGTAGGAGCTTAAAAGTAGCTTTGATGTCAAAAGATGAAAACCACCTTGAAACATAAAGAAACGTAAAGAATAGTGTACACTTTGCTGATACCTCTCCAAAAGTTTGAGCCTGGAACCACAGACATATCTCACACATGTCTGTTACAGGTATAAAGAATAAACCCAGGAGTACGTGAAAGAACATTCCATATTTGAAAATCAATAAATGTGTTACTAAATGATTCTGGTATGATCCAGTTCAAGTGCTTTTGCTGATTACAAATATAACAGTAGGCCAAGGTCTTAAAAAAAATCAGAACCAAAACAATTTTATGAGGCCTTTGACATCAAGGGTGAAAAACATCACATCATTCATTTCAGAAGTTAGAAAGGTTGGGAATTACCAACCCGTCAGCCTTACCTCTGTGAGTGGGAAGAACAGGGAGGTGATTTGAGACAGCCAGTACAGATTCACTAAGGGAAAGTCCTGTCTGACCAACCCAGTGGCCTTCTGTGATGGAGTGGCTCCATCAGTGAGTAAGGGAAGGGCTGTGAATGTCATCTGTCTGAACTTGTGTAAGGCCTTTGACACAGCCCCCCATAACTTGTTTAAATTGCAGAGATACAGATGCGATGGATGAACCATTCAGGGGAGAAGGCGTTGGTTGGATGGTCAATGTCTCAATGTCCACATGGAGATCAGTAATGAATGGTGTCCTTCAGGGGCCTGTTTTGTGAACTGTACTGTGTAATAGCTGCATCAATGATATAGGTGAAGGGATAGAGTACACCCTCTGCAAACTTGTTAAAGGTGCACCCGGCTGAGTGGTGCGGTGACACACCTCAGGGATGGGATGTCATCCAGAGGGACCTGGACAAGCTTGAGGAGGGAGCCCACGGGACCCTCATGAGCTTCAACAATGCCAAGTACAAGGTGTTGCACCTAGGTTAGGGAAAGCCCCATTATCAATACAGGATGAAGGCATCAGAAACATCCCTATGGAGAAAGACGTGCTGGTGGATGAAGAGTTGGACAAAAGCTGGCAATGTGCCCCTGCAGCCCAGAAGGTCAATTGTATCCTTGGGTGCATCAAAAGAAACACAGCCAGCAGGTTGTGGGAGGTGGTTCTGCGCCCCAGAGGTCTGCTCTCCACTTGGAGTACAACATCTAGGTCTGCAGTCTTCAGCACTGGAAAGACATAGACCAGCTGGAGCAAGGCTAGAGGAGGGCCACGAAAATGATCAAAGTCTCGGGATTCCTCTCCGAAAAGGAAAGGTGGAGAGAATTGGGTTTGCTCAATCTGGAGAAGAGAAGGCTTCAGTGACACCTTTTTGTAGTCTTTCAGCATTTAACTTTTTGGCAGGGCCAGTTGCAATAGGATGAAGTGTAATGGCTTTAAACTAAGAGAGGGTCAATTTATATTAACTAAAAGGAAGAAGCTTTTTACAATGAGGATGGTTGAACACTGGATTGGGTTTTTCATAGACAGGTAGTAAATGCCACATACTGTAAACATTCAAGGTCAGGTATAAGGGGGCTCTGATCTAGTTGAAGATGTATCTGATCACTGCAGGGGAGTTGCACTAGCTGACCTTTAAGGGTCCCTCCGAACCCAAACTATTCTATGATTCTGTGATCTCTGTAGTGTTCAGCCAGACACTAGCCAGCTCACCAATTTTATAGTCCGCTCATACCATACATTCTGGGAGAAAGACTCCTTTAGAAGGAGATTGTAGTTTTCTGCACCATTATTAATTTACAGATTCCCTTTGTACTGTTGGTCTTAATTATGACATTTTGTCAAAAATGCATGGTTTTAATCTTTTAATCACATTAAAAGTGATCTTTATATTCCTGTGTGTGTTATTCCTAAGTGGTTTGTGATCATGCTAAGTTGAGGAAACATTCAGGTTTGCTTGGAGGTCAAACCTCTATTTTCCTGTGAAGATTTTAAAGCAATGTGAAACCTTCCTTTGGTTCGTGCAGAAAAAGTAGAAACAGTCTGTTACTTCTCCCAATAGCTCTGCATTGCTCTTTTATTCATTTAATGAATGAACAAAAGGATAAAAGAGATTACCTTTTAAAAGGTTCTCACAAATTACAAGTCTTGTTTTGCACATTATCACGTTGTATAAATGTCATAACTTCACATCATATTGTGACAGAGCTTGTATCCAAAGAGGAAACTTGTCTTTGGCAGAAGAGGTGACAACATATGTTTGTTTCCTAGATGTTCCTTTTCTTCCTAAGATTCAGGCCACAAACAAAATGTTGTTATGATTCTGGCAGTGAGACTGGTAAGGAAAACAGGATTCTGCCAGAGGGCATGCGGTTACCTTGTAGGGTGTTCAGAGTAGTGCTGTGTGATAGAGCAACATGGTGTTAATCCAAGCAGCAATGCAAGTCAGTATGGGCACAGGGGTTTTGAAGTGGAGGGCAGTGACTCCGGGTTGAGGTGGTTAAATAATGATTTTGCACTCCTCTGATTTAAATACATTTTTATTTTTCTGTGCAAGATTCTCATCACCTTTTGTTTGATTCTTTCTAATGTTTAATATTGATTTTAGCCATATTAAGCTTCAAGGAACAAGCTGTTCTTGGTGGCCTGCGTTTACCATAGCTGAATTCAGCTGTGTGTCATCTCATTTTAAATTTTGTCATTGTTCAGTCTCAGACTTATTTGCTTTTCTGTCTATCTGTCTGATCCAGAAAAGAGGGTAACAGTCAGGAGATTTAGACCTGTGACTTGTATGGCAAATAATTTTCATGATACAAAAATCAGTAGTAATTTTCAGATATTTGCTTCTCAGACAGTTGAAACCTATAGTGCTCATTATCTTCTCCTTAACACATTGAGATAGGTGTCATGGTTGACTGGTGGGTACAGACCTTATGGAACCTGTGTGGAAATCACTTATCCTCTACTTTTGTGTGGATACTTGTAAAATGCAGCACTGTGCTCAATTTTGCAGGTGTATTTTTGCAGATGTGTTTAAAAGTGAGCTGAGAAATACCAGTCTATGTCTCATTTGCTGATATGTGTGTTGTGTGTCTGTAACTGGAGTGTGTCATGTATGATTATCTAAAAGTGAGTTTTTTTTCAATTCCTTCCTCTAGAGTCCATAAGTGTATTGAGTGATGCTCTAAGTCAGATTGAGTCTCAAGGGAATGTTTCCATGAATTCAACAAGCTCTGGATCAGTGGTCTCTTCATCTGTTGACACGGTAAGTACATCTGTCTACCAGATGCACTCAAAGCTGGGTGGAAACCGTGAGCAGAGAGACTTGTGTTGCTGGCCAGCTTGTACTCTGGCTTGCTGTCTGCAAAAAGAAAGGTGGGGTTTAAACTGTGAAGCGAGGAAGCAGAATAAAAAACATATCCAGATGTTTTAGAGACTGCAGTCTCTATTTTTCCTATTGATAATTGGAAAACTTATGGCTGAATAGACTGGATAATGCAGAGTGTAAGTGCTTGTAAGTTCTGTTAAGCTTCTTTAATTAGGGTGCTGTTCAGAAAAGCTGCAGGGCTTGGGTGTTGTTGGGCAGTGTCATTTTCTCTGGCTCCTTCTCTATAGATAATTTTTCCTCGTTTCAGCCTAATTATTTCATTTGTGGTTAGTTTTAGAAAAAAACTCGTGGACTGCTGGGAGTGCAGCTGTGTGAAGTTACACTATTTATTCTTGAAGTAGATTACTTGAAGCGAAGTGTAATGCCTTGCATTTGGGTTGCTTGTATTGCAATGAATACATTTAATATTTTATGGTATACTCATACTTTATGCATACATCTGTAAAGAAAATGCTCAAATGTCAAGTTTGTCTTCTTGATAGAAGAATTATAGAAAGAATGCAAGTTCAATATTAACTATTTTTAATTTTTATTTTATACTGACTTCTCATTTCCAGACAGGCATTGTTGGCCGTGAATTGGCTACCAATGTATATACATATACTCACTTGGAGCCTATTCTATATGCACTTGGTGTGGGAATGTCAACTAAGGATCCAGACCACCTAAAATTTCTCTTTGAAGGAAACGAAGAATTCTGCTGTTTACCCAGCTTTGGAGTAATTCCTGCTCAGACTTCAATGTTTGATGGTGTTCCTTCTCTCCCAGGACTAAATATTGATCTTGCAAAGGTGTGGAAGAGTTAATAGCTAATTTTGCTTGTGTATCACGTAACTGAAAGGTGACTTCAATTAGTATTTCTGTAATATTGTTAAGTTCCTTTTCTTCTAGAAAAGAAAAAATCAGTGTTGTGTATTCTTACATCCTAAGAAATTATTTACTTCTCTTGTATAATGTGTCTTCCTATGATGAGACATATGATGAATTTGATATTCAATTTTAATTTGTGTTCACTATGCTTTTTTTTAAACCACAAAAGCTTAAAACTTTATTTGAAAATATTTTGGGGATGAAGTTAGAAAAACAAAAGAATAAAACTTGGGGTTTTTAAAAATTTGTTTGCTCTGAACACTTTCTAAAATAGCTGTGTATTGACTTGGGGGAGAAAACAATCTATTGATTGTTGTTACAGCACTGTCTTTCTTTACGTAGATGCTGCATGGTGAGCAATATCTGGAGCTTTATAAACCACTACCAACCTCAGGTCAGTCCTTCTGTGTTGCTGATTTGTTTTTCATTATGACAACAGTTCCTGTAGCCATATTGTAAACAGATAGAGGGAAGCTTTGTTTCAGACTGTATTACTGCATAGCCTTTTTACAAGGAGTGAGGGAGAAGAGAGGCAGCCTGTTGTATTCTTGAAGGAGTTCTGAAACTCTGTTTTTGAGACTTTTTTACAGTATACTTAGTGAAGTATGCTTAATCTTTGATACAGTAAGCAAATATACTACATGCCTATGTATTATTCATCTAATTTGATACTAATTACCAGACATTTTAAATATTTCTGTAAGGTTGTATCATAAAACTTTTGGGATGTTTACCTAAGAATTCTTCAACTTTGATTGTGTCTGTGTGCCTGTAAGAGGGTAAGATTTAAATTATGTGTGTAAAGAAGAAATGGACATCTTAATGAGGATGCTAAAAACCATTACTTTTCTTCTTGTCAAAATTCTCAAGCTATTAGTTACTGCAACAGCAAATTCTTTTCAGAGATGGCCGAGTTTTCCCAGATTGCAGCACCTGAGAGTTGCTTGTTAGACTCATTCAGGATATGCATATGTCTGGATTTCTTCGTTAGTAGTTTTTAAAAACGAAGTTTTTTAGAGTGTAGCAGAAAACAAAAATTGCAACCCATAAATAAATGGCAGAATTTCTTGTGGAAACAAAAAAGAGATATCTGAAAGTTACATTTACTTCAAAGAAGTCTGATAATTGGTAATGGATTGCCAGGACTTCATAAAGGTTTTTATTTTTGCATTCTGTAGGCTGATTTCTAAACACATGGTGTCTCTAAAGCAATAATCTCTAGTGACAAACTTCAGGGTCGCTTGTGCCCAAGCTTTGAGCTGAGCTTCTCTTCTGTAGGACTGTGGTTGTCTAAGCCCTCTTGAAATCTGTGGACAATTTTTGAATGATTGGAGCTGTCTTTGAAGTTAGCACTGTGTTTGAGTCTGAAAAGGGATGTGTTTAGCTCCAAATACATGAACTGTAGCAAAACTCTATAGAAAAAAATCCCCAAAACGTATAAAAATACCCAAAGCAAAACAACACTCAGATCTTCAAACCAAGATTTGCGAAGATTCCTAGACACTGTTGTTATAGTCATGATGATTATGATTACTATGACTGTTACAATGAATATGATGGGGTTGATAATAATAATAACAATTACAATAATAATAATAAAAAAATAATAACAACAGCAACAATAATGATAGTAGTAAGTAAGATAGTAAGGAAGTATAAAGAGTGATCTATGGGCTTCATTCCTTACAATGTGTCCATGTTCTTCTTTTCTTACAGGACAGTTAACTTCAGTTTCAACTGTTGCTGATGTTCTCGACAAAGGATCAGGAGCAGTCTTGCTAATAGATGGTAAAATGGTTTATGGCTTTTGAAGGGGGTGCAGTAAAATCTATTAGGCTTCATTTTTTAACTAGCTGCACCAATAACTGCCAGCCCTTCCATGTAAAAGACCTTTAGCTTATTAAATCTCAGTGAGATGTGGCTGTGTAATTGTTCTTGGGCAGTTAACATACTGAAATAAGAACACTTTATTCCTGTGTAGAACAATGCACCATGCAAACTGATCAAAGTGTAATTGTTCTTGGGTAGTGAGCATACTGAAATAAGAACGCTTTCTTCCTATGTAGGTAGAACAATGCACCATGCAAACTGATCAAAATTCTTAATAATGATAATACTTCTTCCTGCCTGAAGGCAGCCAGTTTATATTCTGCCACCCCACAGAAAGGGGTGTGTGTCTGCATGTTTGCATGTATTTTGTGGGTGGTTTTGCAAAGGTTAATCGTATCTGTATGTTGTATAGACTCATCTGCAAAGTGTCGATCTTGAAGAGCATGTCCTGCATTCCTTTTTCATGTCTACATTAATTTATTCTAAACAAACCCCATTTCCTTCCTCTTGTATCCAAGTTAGAGGATCAGAATGTCTCCAGAAGTTGCTAACTTGTTTTCAGAATCTTGCTGTCATTAGATGTGATTATGCCAAAGTCTTTTGGGAAATCAGACAGCAAGAGTAGGTTAATGGGCAGTGAATCTCTAAACACTGTTGGCCTTTTATTCCTTCAGTGGTTAGGTAAAAGGTAAATTGTAAAGTGTTTTAACTGACCATTCCTCATAGCTGTGTTTTGGTTTCTTACTGGGCGAATATGAAGCCTGTCTATTCCTGCAAAATGCGTAAGTTCTTTTTATAAGCAGAGTCCCAGTGGTTTTTAAATTTATTCTGGAACTGGGAATGAACATTATTAACAAAAAGTGCTGTGAATTCCAGTCTAAGGTATAAGGGAGTGAAATAGATGTGAACTGGAAATAGGAAGCTGAATCTTAATTCAATTTAAGAAGTCTAACTTGTTCAAAAGAAGGAACACCTTAAACTCTGGAACTCTTCTCATACGAGGTGCTAATACCACTTTTTGTATGAGTTCATAATCTGCTTTACACACTGGGTATTCTCAATAGCTCTTAATGCATCATATTTTATGGCACAATTCTATATTTAAATAAATTGTTAATGCAGTCTGAGATGCTAAAATAAATCTAATTTCACCACTGTGTTGTCAAATATTTTTAGCACCTGCAATGTCGTCACCATTTGGATAGTTCACTTTTTAATTTTAATGCTTTCATATAGATAAAGTTCATGATATTATTTGAAACAGATCATTAGTCTTCCCTGCTCAGGAAGTGACTTGCAACAGTGCAGTGTGAAAGGGTGACCATTGTCCTCTCAGTTGTTAAAATTACCTTTGTCATGTTTCCAGCTGAACTTGTCTCTTGTAACAACACATGCTAGCTCTATGAAAAAGGAGATGGAAGACAATATATGTCTTTCCTCTTTTTTGTCTTTCAGTGAATACCTATTGTGGAAAGGACCTGGTGTGTTACAATCAGTTCTCTTTGTTTTTTGTTGGAGCTGGAGGATTTGGTGGAAAAAGAACATCAGAAAAGGCCAAGGTAAATCCACACATATTCATATTTAAAAAAAAAAAAAAGAAACGCATAAAGACTTCTGTCAGCAGTGCAGGAAAAATATTTGCTGTATGAACTAGGAAGTATAAACTAGCATTTAAGCAGTGTGGCTGTGCAAACTCAGATGGAATTTAAATACTTCTGTTCACTGCAGAGCCTGAGTGAAAAGGTACTGTTCAGGGCTTGGGAAACCAGTGGTTTTGTTTTGAGAGTTAGAGAGAAAAGTGAGTTGATAAACATTAAACAGGTGAGATATTCCTACATCGAAATATTTGAAATGGTAGAATAAATATCCTAATGGCAAGCAGTATTATGGTTGAACTTGCAGTTTCTAGAAAAGATCTCTAGGTGTAGCTCTTTCTAAATCTGTGTATTTGCATGGAAGAGGCTTGGAAAGCATGAAGAGGAAAAGAGAAGTAGCATTATAGTTTGGAGCTGAACTTTCTTGTTTTCAGAGAGTTAGCAAACAATGTCACATGAACACAGAGTGTGTATGTCAAAATGCTTGAAGTAGCTATTTGGGTACCTGACATCGTCCCCTTCAATACTGTGTTTGAGGGCAGTGTCAGCTGTGACTGCATGTTGTTATTGTGAACTAGAACCCTCAGGCACTACAGTAATAATCAGTTGAATAGAGGGTATGTTAAGCTCAGTATTTTTAACATTTATAATGAAATACCAAGGTTAATGAAATACCGATACATCTGAAGCACTATAGGTGATGTTCTTTGGGATTTTTGCATGTAAACTTACAAGCTTTTTTATTTAAATCTATATCAATTACATAGAGGTTTAACCATATATAACTTTAGAAACCAGGTCCTGAAATGCCTGCTGCTTCAAAGAGCCTCTGTGTAGTATAAAAAATTCACAGGAAATTATTGCAGACAGTATATAGAGGTCTTTGAAGGAACCCTTAATTCTTCTGTATTCAGATTTTATAAGCAGTGCACGTAACAAAACCCCTTTGAGAGTTAGGGAGAAAAATGAATTGATAAACATTAAAGAGATGAGATATTCCTGCACTAGATATTTGAAATGGTTCAAGGCTAAAACTGTAATGGTGACGTCAGTGAGTCTAGTGTAGTGCTTTGGCACTTCTTAGTTAAACGTTGCACTTAAGGCAACTGCAATTTCTTTGCTCTATTTAGTGAAGTATGAGAATGTTATATGTATTATTTTATATTTTAAAATGTGAGGAATACCTCTTTCAGGCAGCTCCTTCCTGTGACAGAAAAAATCCTCAAATGTAGTCTTACTAAGACAACACAATGATACAGCAATTTCAATAGAGGCATCTGCATGCAAGAGGCCGGTTTCAAATGGTCAATTTTCCTGCTTTTTGTTTGCAAACCTTCCCATTAAAAAGAGTTTCATGCCCCTCTGTGCAAAAAGAAATCCCAAGATGATGAGACATATGTTATAGTGTGTCTTTTTGTCACTTCACTCTTCTATTGTATTTGAAAATTGTATTGCTAATCAAGAGGGACAAATTTCTCAGCTGAGGTCAATGATGAGCAACATGTTGTGTAAGTCACGTGTTTCTTCTTGAGTTGAGGGTTTCTTCACCTGCAGGTGGAGGGGTTTCATTGATTATTCGTATGTTGACTAGTTTTAATGGCTCAGTAGGTAGAGTTTCTTTAAACCAGCTCGACATAGATTGGCAAGCCATACTTGTTTTGAAAGCATGTTTAGGTAATGTTCTTGTTGTCAAGTTGATTGTGTAGGTCCACTTCGATTCTCTGAAGTGACAAGAGGAGTGCTCTTCTCAAGTCTTCCACCCAAGAAGTGGTCTTCCTCTTGTATTAATATAACAGGGAAGAGCCTTTTTTTAATTAGACATGAAACTACACAACACTTGATTTCTTTTGATTTCTCTTTTTTTTGGTAAAGACCTTACACAAATGAAGTAAAATTACTACAGGTGAGAATCGGTTTGCATTCTTTCATTTTAGAGCTTATGCCAGTTTCTTTCTGGGCTTTTTTGTTTGTTTTGAAAACACAAGGAGTAGAGGAGAAAAAAAGATTTCAGCTACTTTAATAATTTGTATTGGTTATGGTGTCCTTTATGTTTGTCATGATCTAGGATGTTCTCTGTAAGTCTGTTGGTAAAATTTATATCTTCAAAACTGAACTATGAAGCTGTAGATTGCACTAGGAACATCTTTTTTTCCATTGATGTGGAGCTGAATATGCAACATGGAATTGCTAAAAAAAAAGTAAAAGAAAAATGTGTAAAGCAAAAAGATGCTGGAAGCTCTTAGAGGTGAAAAGTAATGCAATATAGTCCATAGGTGAGGTAGTAAATAATTTCATTCTTAATCGTATCTTGAAAGTATTATTTTAAAAGCTTAATTTTTGTTTGTGTCTTCCAAAGCATTTTAGTATTCTGTGAGACAACTGCTTTTTCTGAGGGAATAATTCTTGCTTGATTTCTTTTGGATAATTGGGAAGAAATGTTATCAAACTCGTCAGGTGTATCATGTAACTGTAGGCAGGATCTGATGCCTCAGAATCACTATCCTTGTAAGGCTAACCTTGATAAGAGACCTTTTCTGGACTAAGTATTTTTTTCTGTTTGTCCATAAATGTAGAAGGGATAGGAGGAACCTTAACAAATTGCTAAATATTGTTTCTTTTTATTCATGACTGATATATTCTGGCATTAGGTATGGATAAAAGATTTTTGCAGTGAAATATTAATAATACTGTTACTTTTGCTTTAGTTAACAGCAAATCCACCCAAGAGACCCCCTGATGCTGTAATTTCTGATGTCACAACACCTGATCAGGTAAAGCTTTGTATGCTTTAGGTGTGGAAATCTTTGTTTTGTTTGGAGAAACTAGTGTTAAATGTTGTTAACTAATAGTTCAGGTTTTCTGGTATACCTCAGGTGTTTATACTTGTTTATGTATGTTTATGTGTGTATATATATGTGTGTGTATGTATATATAAAGCTGAAATTTCTTCTAGCTTATGACTGTGTTCAGTGTACATTCTTTTCTTAAGACTGATGAAATTTTATGATAGTTTATCACAAATTTTGCATAGAAGGAGGAGATCAATGCTTGTGTCCTGTTGTATTTTTGAAAAAAAAAAGGTTCAGGCTTCCTGAAATTTGCACCACGTGGTGCAAGCAAACACGTTGTGACAAAAAAAACGTTCTTGTGGCTCACTGTTTTGAAAAAGTTAAATTTGTGTAGTAGGAGGAGTCAAGGGAAACTTGAAATACTGACAGACACCTGTCTAGGTATGTTTCTATTTGTACACATTTGCACTGGTTCACAGGCATCTGCTTTCCCCAGGCAGAAACCTGTGCACAGAAATATGACCTCTCTCAAGGTAAAAATGCAGGTGTCAGACAAACAAGAAAGGAAAGTCTGGAGCTACCAGCATTAGGACAGTGAATTAGGTGTTTTCAAAAGCAACTTAGTCATGGCAGGCAGCTGTAGCTTTTGAAGATGGAATTAAAATGTTGAGCATAGCTGAACTGTGGTAATTGCGATGTCTGCTTAGCCTCTTTTTGATTATATATGGAGTAATTAAGTCTCATCCAGCTGATTCCTGTGCTTGAAGTCCAAGTTAGCCCTACTTCAACAGGGAAAGAGAGCCAAGATCAGCATTTCTGTTTCTGTCACTGATATACTACCTGCATCCTAAAATTCACAGCATTGGTCTAGGAGGTACAGGTGTCTGATTCTCAATACGCTTCATCGAAAATTGCCAAGGTGAGCAAGGACCAGGGGAATGATGAGGGAGTACTTTTTTCCTGGGAGGTGGCTAAATGTAGTGGAAGGTGCTCTATAGCAGCTGACCCATAAATAGATAAGATACAGCATCTCTAAAGGTCCACTATTTAAAAATATTTATTTTGAATGTTGGAAAGATTCTCCACTGCATAATTATATTGGAATCGATTTCAGGCCTATTGATTTTCACAAGATATTTATGATTGCCTTGTTCATATGGTAATTTCAGTTTCTGAGCCTTAAACCCTTATGTCCAGAATTGTTGTTGTACATAAAATGCTCAAAGTTCATGAGATAAAAGATAGTAATGACACTGTAACACTGAAGTTGGGAAACTTTGCTACTGCAAAATTGATTATTGGAAATAAAAGTAGCAGAGAGTAGCCACTTCTCTTGTTTTTTTTTAAGATCTTCTCTGACAGGTAGATATATAAAGAGAATTATTATCCAGTTAGAGGAGCCACAGCCAGTGGACTTCGATAATCACAAGACGGCTTATGACTCAAATTATTCAGTGGCATCTGTGTTCAAGTGATGATGACAGGAGGGCTATAAAGGAGGGGGGAATTTGTAGCACTCAGGAACTTTATGGGCAGATACAGAGTTTCATGTGATGGACAGCTTGGGATTTACCCAAATTTACATTTACCAAGATTTTACATTTATGTGTCTGTGGAATGACACGTAACTGCCCAAAATCTTCTTTGAAAAATGGAAGCTGGCACACAAATTGCTTCAAAGTTTCTGAATGTCTTAGTTTTAAGTGAAAAGTATGTTGGCAGAAGTGACTGTTGCCATTCAACTATTGAATTGATACAGAGTATAAGACAGACTGGAAGAGTCAGTTTGCAGATAGCATTTGATTTAAATTAAACTGTACTCATATCCAGTGATAGTTGTGACATTCAGTTTTTGTCTTACCATAATCACATGGCTAAACTGCTCTTCATAATTAGCATTTTCCCTCTTAACTTTTCATATCATGATCATGTAGTAAACCATCTGATATATAGACTTCCAGGCATATTTTAGAAATATTTACACACCTGTTTTTCTCTGAAGATAGTGACTGTGGTTACCTTGAAAGTTTATTCAGTCCTAACTACTGCAGTGGGTTTTTTCCAAGAGGAAGGTTTCAGACCAGATGAAGCACTGCTTAGTGCAGTGGATACTGGGAACAGAGGGCTAAATAACTGTTTTTGCCCATCACCGTGTATTTAGCAGAAGAAGGTACAGCCACCTATGGTTCCTTGAAAAATCTTTGTGCTGTGTGACCACTGACAGAGCAAAGTAATTCTTTTGGTTAGTGATACCAAAGACTAATAGCAGGAGGTATAATATATGTTTATCCCTCTTAGATCTGTACCCGTTTCTGAGAAGTTCTTTAAATTCCAGCCAGTGCTTATGAATGAATTGCAATACCATGATGTAAGCTGCTTAAAGGTGAAAGTGATTAAGAAAAATTTAGAAGTATCTGATCTTCTAAAAGCCTTTAAGGCTTAAAATTGCATCTTGCTCAAGAAGGATATAAAATATTTATTCTGTATTCATGAATTTTCCTGCAAAGAACTGGATGGCAGTTTTTCCATTTTGCCCTGTAGAGATGTGCATGTGTGGTGTTATTTTTCTAGCTTGTTCTCTCTCTGTAACCTGAGCTTTACTTTACAAGACACACTGCCATAAATCTTTTGGATAAAATAGACCTTCTGACTGATGATCAAGATGTCTAGAGGGTGTTTGACTATTATCCATTAGCAAGGAATGAATCATTCAATTTCAACCCTATAGGGAAAGTTTAATGTAGATACAGAGCTTTCGTCCTGATGGTTTTCAAACTGGGGGCTTAAATTAATCAATCAAACTGATTTTGCTGAATGGTTACTAATGCAATGAAAAATAAGAGGCAGGGAATGACCTGTGTCTCTGGAGAATTTTGCCTGTGTATACCTTTCAGTCTCTTCCTAAATGTGTTGATTTCTTGGGAACTCATTTTCTGATGACACACAAGGTAAGCTGCAGTGGTTATTTAAAATGGGTAATACCTTAAGCAATGCAAGTCACTTTTGAGGAAGGAAACAAGTAAGGTCTCTTGAATTTATTGTGGACTTTGTGTGGTTTGTTGGAGTGGTTTTTTGGTTGTTTGCTCATGGAAAAACTCACAATGTTCTGATATTCTACAAGTTTCCTTCCAAAAAACCGTTCTTTGTCTTCAAATGTCAGGAATGATATTCAGAATAGACAGTGTAGTGACAACGAATAAACAGCGTAACAGTAGTGCATGGAATGAAATTTTTCACAAAGGCATTTCAGTTTTACTGTCATGTATATTCTCTCACCTTTTTCTGAAAGCTACCTGTTTTGTTTGCTATATGGCAAAACTAAAGCTGTAGTGTGTGGAGTTTGCAGGACTTTCAAGTTTTTGTTAATGTCAGCTTATCTCAGTAGAACATCTAGTAATTTTACAAAACATTTGCCAGTAGAAAAATCCTCTTTGCTTGCAACAGTATCATGCATCTCACCGAAGCATTCTCTTGCATTGAATTCTGAGTCTGTGTGCTTGTTACTTATATTGATAGGGAGAAATAGACATGACAAAAAAGTAAAAAGGACCATTTGGACAGGTTCTGAAAAACAGGGTATCTCAGCCTGTAGTGCTTTTGAATCAGCTGTGTACATGCAACCGTGACCCCTTTAAGACTCTGCAATGCAGTGTTGTGTGAGCTATCATGTGTGGATTTCTGCCACAGCTACTCTTCCATGCAATTTGGGTATCTCAGACACATGGTACTTCTGCTCTGAGGCTTCCAGGGTCAAGCAGTTTGGCCATCATTGCTTTCAAGAATTTTTAAATTCTTCTTTAGTAGAGCTGATGAAACTGAGCCTAATACTAGTCTGTTGAAGGAGCTTACTTATATCCAGTCATTTTTAAGTTGCTTTAATTTGGAAAACCATGGTAGTGTTTAAAGTGTTACAGATATCTAAAAAGATAAAAATTCCAAGTAAAGGTTGCAGTTTTGGTAGTCTTAATCTGCCTTGTGTGCAATGTTTAATGATACAGTTTTCAGTGTTGCAGGCATGAATGGTGTCCTTGTTTTCCTCTTCTTAGGAACTCCTTCCACATAGAAGGAGAGGGCTGTAGGCATGAGCCAAGACAGTGTAGGAAGTCAGTTTTCCTATGTTATTTGTTGCAGGAAGTTACATTCTGAGAGGGAGTAATAAGAGGAAAATGATCTCATAGTTAGAGACTGGCTGAAAATGCAGTTGTTTGACAATGGATTTTCTGTACTTCGGCTGTGGGCAGCTGTCGTCCAGATATCCCAAAGCACTCAGACATGGGTGCTCCTGAATCAGTGACTGGTAGGAGAGGATTACACGATAAAATTTGGAAGATGGAATTTGGGAGTAGGACTAGCAGGAGGATGTCTGAGCATCACAGGCTGAAATTGAAATCCACAGGGGCTGTGTTCTGAGCTTGTACACTGTACATCAAAAATGTGAGATGCTTTAAAAAACTAGGCATTCAAATGTTGCGTTGGAGAGCTGGAATTTGTTTCTGCTGCTTACAATTACAACCTTTTTTCCTTGTAGTTTCTAATCTGTAAAGCAAGGATGTTTATAAATGTTTGAGGCATTGTAATTATACAGAGAATGTTTAAAGGAGTGGCATATAGCATTGGACGGTGATTTTTCTGGATGTGGTACAGTGAGCAGCATAAAAAAGAGACCTATATATACACTATATATATATATTATTGAATACGATTCTTTACTCATTCAGAGATTTTGAGAAAGATTCAGTAAATCATACACAGACTAATCTAAAAAACTATGTAAAGCCTTCTGTTCCAGGTATAAATCTCACACTGCTTGACAGGATGTGAAGAAATTGCTGGTTTTTAGTGGTTTTTGGGGTTTTTTTCAAACATACAGTTATCTTTCATTTTTCTGAAAGAGGAGAAAATAAATGGCCCCTGTCCTGTTTGAAGCAGTATTATCAGGATCCTGTGATTAAGACTGCAGGAGTCACCTTCCCTTCCTGAGTCATTCTCAGTCCTGCAGTCCTGCTCATATCGCAGCTGAGTTTAGTTTTTCACTGTGTCAGACTCAGTTAAAATTACAGTTCTTGATGTAACTGTGTACAGTTGTGAAGACAATTATGAAGACAATTATGAAGACAATTAACAGTTGTGAAGACAATTATGCAGAAGTCTAGGTTGTTGTAAAAGGGTGGACTTTACAATAAAAACTTACTAAAAAGAAATCTTGGAATCAAAGAGGGATGTGGGAAGCATTTAATGAATGCTTAATGCATTATTAAGCTAAAATGTACTGGGAAATGTTTTCTGCCTGTTGCAAGCAGGTCCGTTATTATGAGGCTTTGCTTTATGTCAGAGGATGGTGTGATAAGACAAGCTTCTGTGTAGCTGGAATGTGAATCCTTACCTGTGGAAAGCCATCTTTTGTTCTACACTCTTCATATGTGCTTTAATCCTAAGCATATGTAAATATTTGTATTTTTAGAGAACGTAGGGAATGATGCAGGAAGAAACAGGAAGACCAAACAGATCAGTAGCTGGCTTTGAGCCTGGTGTCAGTGGCAGAATTTTGGCTTTTTTGCTCATGGGTCGGTTTGCACAACAGCAGGCTTGCTGTCAACACATGGGGTACACCTGTCTCAAAGGGGTGAAAGAGCTTTGCACAGGAGTTAACAGGGCTCATTAAATGAGTTTTAAACTAGATTTGAAGGGGGAAAGGGGTAAAACTGGGCTCACTAGAGGTAAGCATGAGTCAACATGTCAGTATTTGAGGGAAGGTGTGTTGGTGAGGTCCTTTAATCTGCTGTCTCAGTGGAGATGGAATCCATGTGTCAGCAGAGATACTGATGTGTTAGAAAACATGGAAGCACATTAGAACACAATGTAGGAATTAGGTTTTCTCCCCCACAAAAAGTTGGTGGAATCAATAGCCCAGCTAAAGTGCATCTACACCAATGCACACAGCATGGGCAACAAACAGGAGAAACTGGGAGCCATTGTGCAACAGGAAAGGTATGACATAGTTGCCATCAAAATATGTTTGTAGAACAAATTCTAATTTATATCCTGTTCTGTAAAGACTGCAGTACAGAATTGCCTGAAAATGCGTAAATTTAAGTGAACTTCAGGCAATAGCACAAAAGAGCCTCTGAGAGATTCAGGTGATTTTCTGTTTGTAGCAAAAAATTTGTTTCATGATAGAGAAAATAATATTATGTTTAGAAGTTTCAGTGTGCAGAGATGGCACTCTCAGAACCATTGTGTAGTAAGTGTTTGTAATGGTAATTACTTTGAAAGTTTGTTGCATGTTATTATACTAATGTCAAGGTCTATATAACCCCCAGTCCTCTGTGTTTATTTCTGTTGGGAAGATCAGAATATAATTTTTCTAATCATGGCAATTTTGACAAATAGTTGAGGGCTTGGATTATGGTAGATTTTTTTGTGTTAACATGATAAAAGAAGAAAAGGTACTAGTCTGGTAGTCCATTTGTTTAAACACGGTGTCTTCCTTACCAACTTTGTTACCTCCCCATATCTATGCATATCTTAGTAAAGGCTATAAAAATTGTTATTCCATTTGAAGTGGAATAACAAAATGGTATTCCAAAATGAAGTGATTTGTCCTTTTTAATTAAGAGAGACATTACTAAGGGAAAGGCTTCTTGTATATTTGCTGTGCTACTGAAAAATTACTAGTAGTTTGTGAAGTCTCTGTCAGAATATGTAAGCTGATACTAAATTTGAAAAATATTTGATAAGGACAAACAGAAAGTACATAAATAGTGTGGGGTGGGGAGGTTTTAGGTACAGTGGATTATTTAGGTACTGTGCTAAATTTGAGCCCTTGAAGCATCAACATGGCCATTTTAACTGGAAATTTTCACTGTTCTTAATGTGAATGAGAGCTCATTGGCACATGCAGAAGAGATTGCAGCTGTTTTTCCTTCACAAGATGGCTTGACTACTTCTTAAGCTGTAAAAGTATACATGCATACATGTCCATGTCCATATGTACATGTATTCATATATACACACATATACTTGGTAAGATAAGCTCTTGGGTAGAGCTATTTTTCTACCCAGTTAGAAGGGAAAATTCATGGATAGTTGGCTTCCTTTTTCATTAGCTTTACCACTGACCTTTATTACAGTCTCCAGGAAGACTGAAAAATTGGCACAGACAGGTTTGATATCGCCTTTTCTTTTGTAGTCTGGCAGAACTCCTAAATTGTTAGGAAATGAGACTTGACAGTTTGTGTTATTAATTGGAGAACAATTTAACCATATTATGACTGACTTCAATCTAATGCTCCACATCAGCTGATTATTGTAATCCTCCAAGGATGCATCTTTGGTTGGTTGGGTTTTCTTCTTTCCCCGCCCCGCCCCTGAATGCTATCACTTATAAAATGTCCTTATTGGAGGAATATAGAAAGTAGAGCCAACAAGGCTTTAAAACAGTTAGTTCTGTTTTCATGTTGACTGTAGTTTATATAAAGATCATGGTAAAAGAAATTTGTTGGCAGACCTGATTTGGCTGCACTGAATCTGAAAAAATCTGCTGTAACTGTTTTATTCAGTTCTGCCTGTGTGTTTTTTAATTATGACCAGTGCCACTGTAGTTATTGAAAATACAAAAAGACAAGTATAATCTCCCAGATTCATACTGAACTTCCAGTTAAATACATTGACCACATTTAATTCTCTGAACACAGTTGTTTTCTGTTACATTTATTTTGTTAGCAAAGCACAAGTATTTTTAACTACAGCAATTTTTAAAAGCATTTGGTAAAGGTATTGTCTTCCAAGTAGTGCTTATTATCACTCTGAATAAATGGCTAGTTTTTATTAGCTTTAGTAAGCAACAGCTGCATAGCTAGATTTAAACTGAGTTGGGCTTAACACAGAAATTGGTCTTTTTTTTTATGATACATAAATCGAATTTTCCATTAGTGCAACTAAATGTTATTTAGCTAGAATTAAAGTTTATTGCAACAGGTCTTTTGTGAAAATGGCCTCTTTTGTAAAAATTCAAATTCATTGAAGAATGGAAGTAAGGCCCTAGAATTTTAATTTAGCTAACAAATTATTTAATAATTTAGTATCTGGCATTTTTTTCTAATTCTTGAGTGGCAGTTTGCTGTTAGATTTTAGACTCTTTTGAAAGAAAACTTCAGTAATGAAGGGAGATAACCTACTACATAGAATTCTGTTGAAGAATTCTCTTCAGATTGTCAGTTTTAAATTTACTCGTTTGAAAAGAAACTATGGGTCCCTTACTAAAAATCTCTTTCATAGGGATATAACTTTGATATAGTCAGCAAATTATTTGCCCTCTATTTGGTCCTTTACAGAATGTCAAACACAGACCCAACTGAACTTCAGTCTTATGCTAGTATGAAATTTCCAGTCTTCACTATTTTCCTAAGAAATTATAGGATTAATTAGAAGATAATTGCAAAAAAAAAAAAACCACCAAAAAAGGGCGTTATAATAAATACACCTTTTAGGCAAAAGTAAAATTACAGTTAGAAATTTCAGATCCACTGATGTTATCCTACTGATACTTTTTTTTTGAAAAGGAAAAGTGTTTCAAAAACAGTAAACAAATATGTAAACAGCCATGGAGAAGTATTAGCTTACTATTTGCCTTTTTAAGACTTGCATGCTTATGGTATGGTGGAGTTTAGGATTTTCTTGCAGTTTTTAATGCATAGTTCCAACTCTTACAGAAAGCAGTGACAAGCTATTTACATTCCACCTTAACTGAGGCTCAAAACACTTGCTGCATTGATGCAAGTTGCTATGAGAAGTAAGAGAGAGGTAGAGCTTAGTGTTAAAGTTATAGATAGGGGGAGAAATGACCCGAATATTAACAGATTAAAAAATAAAGCAGATGGATTATGGTTTAAAATTATAATAAGAGTTCAGAACCTTTCTAGTTCTGAACATGTCTGCTTCAGACTTGATGGAAAAACAGTGTTAGACATATATTGTAAAAATCTTCCTTTTGGGCATCTGTTTTTTTTTGTTCTTCCCTTTGAGAAATCTGCTGTCTTTCATCCAAACAGAATTTAGTGCCGTTTACCGTCATTTGGATAAATACATACCATTTTTTGTAGTGAAAAAAAATTTACTGACAAAGGGTTCCAAAGGCCAAGAATGTGCTTGAATAAAATACAATTAGTTTTCAGTTTAAAAGCTTTTTTCAATTAAATCCATGTTCAATTTGTATATGTCATCATAATTAAGCTGCTGAATTCTTGGAATCTTCGTTAGTTAATGTGATGTACTGATTTTCTCTGTACTTCTGGGAAATTTTTACTAGAGTACTCTGCTATAATTTAGTCACTGGATTTCACTGTAATCTGTTGACCAGAGAAAAAGGTTTTATTCAGAAATATGCACAGGTTGGCTTTTGATATCTCTCATAATATGGACTGCTGGCTGCTCTGCATGTAGAGCAAATACAAGGTTTGATAAGGGATATGCTAAAGCTACACAGGGACAGAAACCTGAAATTCAGTAGCCATATTCTTCATAGTTTCTCAGGTTTATTCACATTCACAGTATATAAAAAACACTAAATCTATATTTCTCTACTTTTGTAGTAATGAAAGAGAATATTTAACATGAAGCAAAAGTCTTCTAGAAAGTCTGGAGTGTTACTTTCCCGTTTAGTTTGTTTGTTTTTCATACTGGCATCAGCTACCTGCTACAATAGAAGTGTATCACAATTTAAAAGGAAAAAAAATTAAGGATATTTCTGATCTCTGTAAGATGAATCTGTTGTTGGATGATAGTGTGTGTGCATGTTATAAAAAAGAGTTATATATATACTTCTGTTTTACATTGTGGATAAATTTGTCAAGGAAAACTCTCTTTAAAATTAGACTTGAAACTGAAGAACCTGTGAACAAATTCTGGAAAATGCATTGCTTCACTGTTGCCAAATTTCAGTGAAGCTGGATCTGTATTTCAGCCGAGTAGGTTATTTCTTCCATTAAGCGCTTGTATTATTTTCCTATGGACCAAGACCACACATGGTTCTTAGCACATTTCCCTAGAGCTTTGGCAATTTGCTGCACACTAATAATTAATTTCCGTTTTACCTGCTTTGTTGTAGAGTATATAGTGTAAGGACTAGTAAAATAGATTGTGATACGTTTCTTAATCTGTCATGAATTTCCAGGTGACTCCTGTTTGTTCTGACTCCTTCTCTGTTTCTGCAGGCTGCTTTGTATCGGCTGAGTGGGGATTGGAATCCTTTACATCTGGATCCAAGTTTTGCTGCTCTTGGAGGTGAGCTGAGGGAGATAGCATTGTGTTCATATTTCGGTGAAGGATAATGTAAATGTATTTTTAATCTATTTTTCACTATGTACATCTTTAACAACCTGGAAAAAGGAGTGCTTGTTTTATAGCTGTTTTCAAAGTCATCATTAAATATCTTCAAAGTTCTGCATGACACTTCAGTTTGAAGCATTGCTTCTTGTAGCTAGAAATGGGGAATGGTGCTTGGACTTCACGTAAAATGGAAAAACACTTTCTACCTATTTTACTTTAGATCTTGTTTATTGCCACTATCCTGTTTTTACAATGTCTGTTTGATAAGCAGAAATAATTTATTATCAGAGCTTCCAAAGGAATCCTGTAAATTCTTTGATATATAGTTCTTTCCATCTAAATAATTTTGAGATTATGTGGGTCTCAGTGGAACTTTTTGTTCTTCAGTGTAGTCTTCTCAATCCCAATAAATCCAGGAGGGCAGGAGAGAGGGAGCTTGTTAGCACTTCTTTCCTATAAAATTGCCTAACTGTGCCTCTTGCTAGTGCATTAGCATGTTCATTTACATAATTCTGCATGCCAAAGCACCAGATCAGAGGCTGCACTAACTAATTCTCGAAGATATGTAATTACTGAAAAAGGGTATTTTCTTAACATCCTGTTGTAAAGTTATTTTTTTGGACTTCTTATTCAGGCCTTGCAAGTAGTATAGTGTGATTACTCCAGGCAGACAGCAATTTGATTTAATTAAGAAATTTTCCTGAATATGTATGGTATCATCATAAACATTACATGAAACTACTAATCTGTAATATTTAGTCAGCAGTTTTCTGGTGAATTTTTTTTTAATATGCAAGTATTACTGTATGGGGTGCTTACCAAGATAAATATAGCAGAGCTATGCTTCCTTGTTCTGATCACACTTAACATACTTTGGCAAATTATCTTCTTTCATAAATGCATACTAATTGTTTTGTTAACTCATTTTTTATAATTCTACATAAATTTGTGTTCCTAAGTAGTGATTGTCAAATACTAGAGTCCATGAAGAGATTTCCCCCGTTTGTTAAACCATGCTGTTTGTTAATGATGTTGGTTTGTTAATGATGGTGATGGAGGTGAAAAATACATGTTTACAATTGAAAGCCCAGTGTTTGTAATAATAATGATGATAATACTTTAAAAACCTTACAAAAGAAATCTTCTACCTGGTTCCACAAAGAGCCCTGGCACTTAGGGAAAATGAAATTACCTCTGTAGATGAGGTGTCCCTTTGCCTCAGCATAAAACTGCTGCACTGGGTTTTGGAACTATGACACTGCCCTATCTATAATAAATGCAAGTACAATCAAAGAAGGAATGACTGTAGCGGTATTCCACAATTTTTTTTTTTTCTGGGTATGCAAATGCTTTTTTTCTTTGGGCATATCACACACCTGCTTGTCATGTAACAGTCTCTGTGAATGTTCTCTTTTACTGGCTCTCACCAGTGTGCACTGGAAGCAAGCATTCAGCATAATGCATTCAGGTCATTCCAGGATTATTGTTAAGACTTCCCGTGGGTGATGTTTCAGAAGACATATACTACATGAAAACACCTGTTTATATTCTTGTGCCTTTATTCCCGTATCTAGTATTTCCAGATACTACAAAGTGAAAGCAACATTTATTTTGGTTTTGTTTTAGTCTAGATACAAAGTAACTTGATTAACTTATGTAATTTTTCTTTGAGTATGCATTAGTTTTATAAAGAAAATACTGAGGAAAATAGGATTGGATATGTGTGGCTGTTTTTGAGTTCTGAGCAGAGTGGTTGGTTTCTAGTTCTTGCATGGTGAATTGAACTGAGTTTTTAAAGAGCTAGATGTCACTATAACATTCTGAATGAGAGATACTGAAAACTGATGATGCAACAATAATGCAGTAATCTGTTTTAAAACTGACTGCGTGGTAGCTTTGTGCTTTCGGAACAGTGCCCATTGTACACAAAAGAGAGTGCTGTTAGAAGTGTGCATACTCAAATATTTTATGGGAAAGGAATGACAGAATGATCAGGCTGGAATACTTACAGTGAGGAAACAGACTTATAAACATGTCCTTCCGTCCTGTCTTCTAACCTGATGTGTCAGAATTTCTTTCTCACCTGTAATCCTGCTAGCCTTGTCTTTTCTTTGGTCTCAGAATTCCCACCTTTCCTGGCATTGAGTCTTCCATGGCTTAACTTCAGCTTGCTACTAATAACCACATAGCCACTTGCTCATTCCCCTTCCCTCTGCTTTATGCCCTTCACTTCCCTTTCCTCCCCCACCCCCACTCCCAGTGGGATGGAGGGTTGGAGAGGAAAAAAGGTAAAACTTGTGGGTTGAGATAAGAACACCTTAATAACTCAAACAAAGTAAAATATTATAATACTAATGATGCTACTACTACTGCAAATAATAATGAAAATGACAGACAGAAAGCGGGGAATAAAACCCAGGAGAAACAAGTGTACAACACAATTGCTCACTGCCTGCTGACCGATTCCCAGCCCATTCCCGAACCATGATCAGTGGCTCCTGGCCAGCTTCCCCCAGTTTATATCCTGGACATGAGGTTCTACAATAGAGAATGTCCTTTTGGCCAGTTCCGGTCAGCAGTCCCAGTTATGCTCCCTGACAGCTTCTTGTGCACCTGCTTGGTAGCAGATCAGAGGACACTGAAGAGTTTTTGGCTTTTGTTAGGCACTCTTTAGCAACAGTTGAAATATCAGTTTATTATCAGCATTACCATCACACTGCATTCAAAGCACAGCACTGTACAAGCTACTAGAGAATAAAATTCACTATAGCCCAGCCAAAGCTAGGATGTAGTCCTTGTGGCTTTTTTGTCTCTGTCTTGATGGTGGTTTCTTTTCTTCTTCATCTTCCATTTCTCTGCAGGCTAGACTTTCTCCTGTCTCCTCTTTTTTTGTTTGCTTGGTTTTGCTTTTTCTCCCAGCTGTTGCTCCTTGGGAGAACATTTTGTGTAGGTGCTATGAGAAGTTGTTTAGAGCTCAAGAAAAACAGACTGGCAGACAAGAGCAGCATATGACTTCTGGGCAGAGCAACTGGTTTCAGTGCCAAACCTGGGCAGATCTGTCTGGATTCCATGGGCTGTTGCAAGTGTGATCAATTACTGTTTACCTGCCTTGTCAGGTCAGAAAAACCTGTTAAAGGAATCAGAATATACAAGCAGCATCTTTATGACTTAACTGTTGCACTTTAGCAAATCTGAGGCCAGTTGTCAAAGGTTTGTTTTGTCAGATTTTGGTACTACTGGAAGAAGATGCAATGCAAATATAGAGCTCATTCTTTGCCAAGTTTGGGCTCCTGCTTCAGGAGTGTGAGGAAACTTGACAAAAATGTCAATATAAGAGAAACAGAAGAACACTGAAAATTTTCCTTTTTTTTTTCTTTAATTTCTAAATAAAGATAAATCAGTCTTGAAGTGGGCATTATATTAGAAGACTTCAGCCAACCATGAATAGGAATTCAAAACAGGAAGTATCAAATAATCTTAGTATTGCCACTTTTTAATGATTATGGTGCCTCTTACCCTCAATACACATACTTCCATGTCTGGTGTGCCTATGCTTGTATACTAAAACAGATAATCTCCTTATTTTTCATTTTGTCACGTCTACAGACAGGGACTAATTCTACTTGTCAGTCTCACAGAGCACAGACAGTGCTAAGAGTGCAAGCACTTTCCTTTGCCCAAAAGTAGAGGAAACAATAAATAGTGACAGATGGTTTTTCAGTGAGATAAATTAGGTTAAAAAGAATAAGGATTAAGAATACTAATGGAGAAAAATACAATGAATAAAGTATAGATATTAATAGAAGCTGCATTCAAGGTCCTAATATTAAAAATGCTAAAATGTTACTACTTTAAATAGGATTTAAGAAGCCTATACTTCATGGACTATGCACCTTTGGTTTTGCTGCAAGGAACATTTTGAAGCAGTTTGCAGATAATGATGTGAACAGATTCAAGGCAATCAAGGTCTGTTTGTTCATTCTTTGCAGTTAGTTTTCTTGATTTTTCTGGTTTTAGTGGCAAAAGAAGTCTTCAGTGTGGGGGAAGTCTTACACAATGTCTTAACTGCCAGAATTGCTTTTACTTATGGCTGCATGCATTTTAATGCCTCTGTCTTGTATGTTTACTTAAATATTTGGGCTTTCTACATTGATAGTTGACCTAATTTTCCTCTTTACTTTTTATCATTTCAGTAGAGCCTTTGTGTTTAAGTTTTGCATGTACGTATGACACAGAAATCTTTTCGCAACCCCACTTTTTTTTTCTGTTTTTTTGCTTTTAGGTTCGCTTTGCAAAACCAGTCTATCCAGGGCAAACTTTGCAAACAGAAATGTGGAAGGAAGGAAATAGAATCCATTTTCAGACCAAGGTCAGAACAATCTCTTCACTGTGGGCTTCAGAGAAAGATGTATTGGTTAAAAGACTGGGGATATGAGGAGGAGCAAGAAAAGATGACTCATTAAGCACACCATTGACTAAGGCTTTGTAAATAAATTAAGTAGATGGAATGAAACAGTCTTACTTATCTTGTGGTGTCACTAGGATTCTAATAGAAGTACCATTATAGTCACAGGACTTAATACCCTCGTATTAAATGACGACTCTTTCCATTGTGTTGCATTTTTTGTGTTTGTCCACTGGGGAAGAGCAAGAATCAGTCATCCTCAGGTCATCATAGTGTGTACTTGTTTTCTAGAGTTACTCATTACCTTGTGTATCCATATTTTTTTCTTTTTGTAACATATCTTAATCGATTCCTGACAGTTTATGCAGATAAATGTGCTACAGATTTAGCTTAGATTGAGTTAAACTTAAGCTGCAGCTACACAAAACAACTTTCTAGAAATGGAAATTTCATAGCAGTTGGACATAGTAACTACAATGAAACAGAGTTTACTCTCTTACAAAATCTGGGTTTGTATTATTCTATTTTCTTTCTTCTTGCTATTAGCATTTAATGTGGGTATCCTGTAATCCTCACCTCCATGTCATAGGCTACTTAGTGGGAGCTAAGGATAAAACTCCAGATAAAGGGCAAAAAATGTTTATCGCTTCTGTAGCATTGTATGACATTGTTACTTTCTTAACCTATGGTTTGATACTGGTATTTGTCAATATTTGCTTTGGCCTGTGCAGTGTCATTTCTATTGTTTTGCTGGCCAAAGTTTTGCGGCCTCATCTTAGTAAAAATGTAGCCAGCTGTTGATTAGTGAGTAGGGCCGCAGGTATAGTTGCAGCTGCAGGGAGGATTGGGCAGGCAAAATCAAACAAGGAGAGTCATCATAGGAACAGAGGATTGCTGTTTCCACAGGAATACTGGTTTCAGGGATATACATTGATTGAAGGAGGCAGATTTTGTTTGCAGACCTGATGAGCAGCTACAGAATTTCAGAATGATAACAGTGTAGAGACTACTGTATACAAACTCTCCATCTCTAATTACTAGTAGTAAATAAGGTAGTTTGGTGTCTCAAGTGAGCTTTGGATATTACTGTAGCTATATTTAAAAAGTACTATCACCCAGTCCTGACAGAATTTCTAGAATTCATATATTTACTTTTCCATATACCATGTTAATTAATAGAGTTAATAATACGCTTCTGAGCCCTTGTAAATAGGGTGAGTTGTTCTGTTGTGTTTAAAGGCTGAATTTGTAATTAGGCTTGGTTTAGTAATTGCTAATATGTAGAGTTTTGCTGAATTTTGCTAAGGTTTTTTTTCTTCCACAACTTTGGAGTAACTGATTTTGGATAGAAATTACAAGGTTTAACAGGTTTAGAGAAAACCATCTTAAACAGTTATAAGTTGTGCAGAGTTTTTGGTTCTTATTGCATGCTGGATTTGTCTGAATTAAAGCCATCTTTGTGTTGAAATAAGCTCTGATTAAATCAAACTAAAAGTAGACAACTTTGATAGGATGGTTTGAATCCATTTTCACCATTTTCTGAAGTTCAGTTGCAGCAGCTGACAAGCTGTTAGGCATGATTTGAGTAATTGTTAATGTAGTGCCATAAACAATGCTGTGATACTTGATATTCCTCCAGCTTGGCTATTTATCATACACCTCTCTCTATATATATGCATAGTCAGTGAATCAATTTGCCATCTTCTGTTCGCTGCCATAAGTCAGTATGGCATGTCACATCCCTCAGAGAGATAATGCCAAATTGAAACTCATTTTCTTCTCTGAATTAACTCTTTCAAAAAATTAAACCCGGAGGGAATTCAGGTATTTTCCATCATTCTTTTTGTAATCTTTCTTGTTTTACAATGCTTAAAAAGCTGTTTCTAGTGCAAGTTGCAGTATAAGACATGTGGAGATAGGGAAATTGTCTAAATGGACTCTTGACAACTGAATATCTATCTCAAGGAAAAACATTTTAGAACAATGTCTTTCTGAGAACTATTTATGAAGAAATATTGACAGCAGCTTATAAACACTGGAGGTAAACAAGGTTCTTCAACTGTTTTGTGAACAGAACACCAGCAATATATTTTGGTACAATTTCTCCAGAGGCAAATAATTATTTTGCTTGAAGAGCTGTTTGAAAAATATAGTGTAACAACTTGCCTCAAGATTACACCACATTTATGAGGTTTTTTTTTTTACTCTGTAACTTTTATGTTTTCTCTTTTCATCTCTGATTTTAAAATATCAGGAGTACTCCTTAGCTGCCCTTCTGTTGTGACCTTTTGCAAATACATCACCTCTTTAATGTATTTTTTCCGCCCACTACAGGTCAAGGAGACTGGAGAAGTTGCCATTGCAGGAGGCTATGTGGATATAGTACCAGCCTTGGCTAAACCTTCTGCTCAAGAGCCTCTGATGGTAGGTGGAAGCAATAGAAGTCTTAACTTGCGCAGAATTATAGTTAGGCTTTATTTTTGTGAAAAACACAGGAAGAATACTTAGGTCTCTTACCAGTCTTATTTGCAGTATTCAGAGGAGTTATGAGTTCAGAGGTGTTAACACACACGTTGTTTAAGATACAGGTGTTAATTGATCTGTTTGAGAGGAAAATTCCAGTTGTTTTGAGATACACAGGATGGCTGATGTAGTATGATGTGCTTGATGCTAATTGAACTCTCAGGATAAGCACTGTGCTGTATGTTACAAAACAAAGTGGGGCATGTACCAGTGAGGGCCACATGTTTTGAGCACTTGCATAACTTAAAATTGAAATTATTTCATATCATTTGGGTCTGTATTTGTAGAACAATGATTTTGTTTTTATTTTGTAGATGTTGAAGATCAAACTCTGTGTGGGATGTAAAAGTGTATGACCTTTCTCAATTTTTTCAGGGACATGGCGACAGTGGCAGGAAGGCATTAGCATAAGTGAAAATGGGATAATGTACTCACAGAAAAGAAGTTTCGTCATTGAATGATTTTGAAATCAGACTCTGAGAGCTGTTTGTACGTGTGGTTAGGTCTAGCACAAATATACAGTTTATACTGTGCATATTTTAAAAAATCCTCTGCATGCATGCGTACGTTAAGCCTTGGGTAATGGAAGAAGAAAGCTTGGGTATCTTTTGCCACAGAAGAATTGTACATGCAACCCGTGAGGATGACCTGGCTTCCTGATGTGGTCTAAAAGTTGCTTAAGGCAATGCATAATGTGTTGTCTTAATAAACTGTTACGTTTTTTCCCCATTGATTCCTGCCTGCAAACAATGAAACTTTAATACTTTGAAGTTTATGAAAGACTGAGTTAGTGACATTCATATAAAGCTTGTGATCACAGAATGGGGAATATTGGGTGATACTTGGGCTGCATCCAAAGCAGTGTGGCCAGCAGGGCAAGGGAGGCATTCTGCCCTTCTGCTCTGGTGAGACCCCACCTGCAGTGCTGCATCCAGCTCTGGGGTCCCAGCACAGGAAGGGCATTGACCTGTTGGAGAGAGTCCAGAGGAAGGACAT
>VXBT01002861.1:123187-155767 GCA_013400235.1 Oriolus oriolus
AAATTAGGGGAATTAAGCACCTCTCCCATTAGAAAAGGCTAAAAAAATTGGGTTTGTTCAGCATGGAAAAGGGAAAGCTTCAGGGTGACATAATTGCGGCCTTTTAGTACCTGAAGGGAGATGAAGAGGAACTTTTTACAAGAGCTTGTAGTGACAGGATAAGGGGGAATGGATTCAAACTAAAAGAGGATAGGTTTAGGTTAGATCTGAAGAAGAAATTCTTTACTATGAGGTTGGTGAGGTGCTGGAACAGGTTTACCAGAGAAGCTGTGGCTGCCTCATCCCTGGAAGTGTTGAAGACCAGGCTGGGTGGGGCTTGGAGCAACTTGGTCTAGTTTAAAGTGTCTCTGCCCCCTAACAAGGGGGTTAGACCTAGATTATCTTTAAGGTTCCTTCAAATTTAGGCCATCCTATGATTCTGTGATTTATCCAGGAACCTCTTTTGTTTTGCTGCTTGTGTTTAATCCTCTGCCATTCTGAATTGTTGAATGAAGTTTAAACATTAGAACTTCTCTGAACTGCTTAGATCTTCTTTTATTTTAAACTTGGGCAGAACAGGTGCTTTTATTTAGGCTTATTTTGGGAAATTAAGGTGCTTGGACAGAAACTTGCTGACAGAGTCAGATATCCACCAGGGGAAACCAGCCTGACTGAGTGAAGATTGGCGAATTTAAATGCCATTGGGAACCCTGTTTTATAATGGAAAATGTTAGGCTTAACCAAAGAGGTGACAAGATAGCTGCCTGAGGAGTCTTGTGTTCTGCTGTACAGGTAGGTACAGCGAACAACTAAACCTCTGAGACCTTCTTTGCTCCAGTTCCAGTTAGACGAAAAATGTCACTGAAGCAGCTTCTTGAAGTGTAGCCTTTTATCCAGTACAAACATTTGTTAAATGAAAGACAGTGAAAGGCTTGCAAAATAATGTGTGTGAAAAAGTTGAAAATGTAAGTATAGCTAATCCCATTCTCAAATTTTGTCTGCACTGGAATTTTGACTGTATTCATAGTGCAGTATGTTTTGAACATCTTCCATGTCAAGTTAAAGTAGTGTACTGGTAAAAACATTTTTTTGTTCTGACAACTAACATGACATTCACTGTGGAAAAAGTGGCAGTGGTTATCCTCCAAAGGTAAAAAAGGGCAATTTAGAAACTCTAGAGCACTAATTAAACATATCTTAAATTGTAATGATAAATGAAAAAAGCTGTAGAAGCAAGATTTGAAATAAATTTAAATGAAAATTTGAAATGAAGCATTTTCTGCTTGAATGTACTCCTTAGTGCTGATGGTTGCTAGAGGTGATTATTTTGTGGTAGAAGAAATCTCAATTGCTTTTAGTAGTTCTGCTATAGGTACTTTCCAGCACACAATGCTTGAACTAAGAGACATATTCAGTACCTTTTAAGAACGTTTCAATTTTAAATTTTTCATCCTCTTTTTTTTTTTAAGACCGAAGGGCTGCAGAGTAAGCTTGTATTTGAAGAAATTGGTCGTCGTGTAAAAGAGATGGGAAGTGAATTGGTAAAGAAAGTAAATGCCGTATTCCAGTGGGACATCACTAAAGATGGAAAAACAGCAATGCAGTGGAGTAAGTTGTAACATTTACATAATACCCTGATGCATTTTTATTATGAAGTGGGATTAATGATATTCATTCTAATTAAACTGATAGCTTGGAACTAAGCATAATGTAGTAGATAAATACGCACTGGGACCTACAGGTCTGAATGCATTCTGGGTTCACAAATGACGAGGAGGTCAGATAAAGTTTGCAGTTACTAACCTTTCTAGGAACATACTTTTGTAACTTGCCTATTTAGATGTAGGCATAGGCAAACCATCCTTTAGAACTTCAGTGCATTTCTATTTACATTTTACAGTTTGGATTGCCACTGCACTTAGGAAAGCATACTAAATTAGCCTAGTAGGAGCGTCACAGTAATTAGTCTGCTGGTGATGTACATGCTAACTGATCTAAAACAAATAAGTAATTATTTCTACTGCATTGTTCTTGTCACTTCAGCGAAAATGTAGCCCAATTTGTTTCCATTTAAATTTTCTGAGATCAAGGTTTAATGGAGGCATAGTCATGATTTCCCATTGTTTAAGCCTGGAACTGGTTGATGACAAGAAACGAAAGCCTGTAATTGCAATGGATCAGAGCAGAACTGTTTCCTGATTAAGTGAATAATAGAATTATGTGAAGTGGTCTGATGGGGGCAAAACTACTTCCTCAAAAACCTTTTCTTCTTAAATACTCCTTTTCTCTCTTTATAAGGGTATGTATTTTTGAAAACAACCCCAAATCTAATTTTATTGATTGGATAGATGTTATTATCTTTGGAAATTTTTTTGGTTTTTTAGTTGACATGTCTACTGGTCTATTGGTGAAGTATAAAGTTTTTCCAAGGGAAAAAGCGTAGTCAGGTTGTAACTTCCAAGCCTTTTTGTGGAGAAATGAAAGTCTTTGGGTCAAGTCTGTTGCTTAGACTTTCTCTTTTTATTGGTCTCAGTGGTTGGATGTAGACAAAAGAGTTTGGAGGATGATGCAGATGAAGTGTGCTGCCTTTTGAGAGGCTGAGGGGAGAGACTCACAGTAGGTCGGATCGGGTCTGCATTATGTTTTGTTCTGTACGCTGTGATTTTTTTTAAACTATTGTTAAGTTTTTGCAATGTCTGTTCTCAAAAAAATGTTTAAGAAACTGCTTGTCCTTTTACAATTTAGAGGCCTGTAATTTCACTTTATCTTTTCCTAATGTTAACCAGCAGAGATTCTGAGTGGCAAAACTGCTGTTAAGTTTCAGGGAAAATATTAGACATAGATTGACCAGGATAGTTGTGTTCAATTTGCATTGCTTTTTGAGCAGTTTTTGAGGGATAAGGAGTGATTTCCATTTGGATAGAAGTTAATAAATATTCTGAACATACCTGTGTAGATTATGCAAGCTGATTGCCTATACATGAAAATGAGACAAGGGAATACTCAATAATCCAACTCAGAAATCCTGTCTTAAAATTCATTGTTGCTCTTAATAACTTCTACTGTCTGCAGTTTTCCATTTTTGCATGAAGTAATGTAAATAATGGACATGGTTTGAACTGGAATAGAAGGCTTATGAAGTTTTACTTGTGTTCTTGCTTACATTTTTAGATGATAATTAGAAGTGCGTAGGTTAAACTCCTGAATACTTAAAGTGGAAACTTGTGGTTGTTGGGCAGTCACTCTACTCTACATCAATCCTGTCTACTGTTTCATGCTTAACTACATTTGATATAAGTGATGGTCATGTTTATAATAACAACCAGAAATCTATTTCAGGTTGTTAACTTTGGAACTGCTTTATTGATCACCAAAATTCAATATTATGTATGTCCAGAGAATAGAGGGACAAGTCAATGGAGGAGAAATCTGCTGAGGGGTGTTCCAAGACGTGAATAAAATTTCTCACTCAGGAAGTTCTGAAACTGCAAATTGCTGAATGCAGAACAAGCACACTTAGAGATTTAGGCCTAAGCAGTGCCCTTACCTGCCTCATGAGACCAAGTTTTATTAGAGGGGAAACAGGTGAATGTTTTTGCTATTGTATTCAGATCAAGAGAGTGCTCCTGCTTCAAATAAATCAATATTCAGCCTTTTTGTCCTTACCTGTTTCTCCTACTGAAGCAGCAGGAGGAAGATACTGCCTTCTTCCTATTCATATGTCCCTAGCTAAAAGGGATTAAATAGACATAACTTCTGTTTGTCCTGTTCCCTCTGCTTCTGTTGCACTGAAAATTTTCTGTACTATGGTATCAATTTGGAAAAACCTTAAATCTCCCTGTGGGATGGAGGGTGGAGGAACTAATCTAGTATTTTAAACATTTCCTGTTGCTGACTGCTATTAAGAGCTGAAATGACACATTTCCAGAATCTTGGAAAAGTTACTGTGAATATTTTTACGGTGTGGTCAGTTCCTTCAAGCTTATGAATTACTGTAATCTCTGTGGTGTAGTAAATATGTCAGGCTGAATGTAAATATCTAGGTAACCCAGCAAGGCATATATGTATCTGCATGATGGAATTTTTATTTTGAGGATATTTAAAAACACTTTCCTGCCATTAAAAGCATATACCTAAACAAACACAAAGCAAAATATCTTCCAGAGGCAAGTACTTCAGATTTATAAGCAGTTGCCAACTTCATTCTTTATCTGTGTTTGCATATTTTATATTATTATTCAGTATTCAAGACCATGATTTTCTACTGTGTCTTCTACCAGATGCTGGTGTAATTAATTTTCTCTGGTTAATGTAGAAGAAGATGGTAGTTTGTGAGTTTACATTAAAAGGAAGACAGCTTTCTTGCAGTTAGGATAATCAATAATCCAAAAGATTTCTGAATTTATGTGATCTTTATAAGATCTCTATATGGTCATCAGCAAGACTTTTGTAATGCGGATGAGCACTGACAGTCAGTTCAGAATACTGACAGTGCCATTTGCTGACTTGAATGCTTGACTTTTTCAGTTGTTAATGTAATGTAAGCTTCTGTACATAATTAGAAATTTTACCCTTTGACAAATTAATTTTTACTTAAAAAACTCAAGATGGTAGTAAGAAGTTGCCTTTGCTATAGCTTGAATTTATTTCTGTGTCACTATTTTGACTAGTTTTCAAACATGCTTCAGTTTTTAATGTTACTCAACTCAGTCAAGTAGAATTGCACTTCTTTACCATATATTTAAATTTGGCCTGGTAGTAATTAGTTGATCTTCTGTGTACAAGCATTTTAAATCATTTTTGTAAATGTGATGCTGCTAGATTAGATCAATTCTGAACTATCCTTCTGTCTTTTCTAAGTAAAAGTACCATTTTGGAGAGTTGATCCCATAATGTACATAGCTACAAGAAAGCAAAAAGGAAAAGATGACATTAAAATTAATTTAGAATTTGGTTCACGTAGCTAAATATTGCATACTTTTTCAGTGTATGGTCAAAATTCATGACAGCTTATCACTGAAACAACTGATATGTGAAGAGGAATATTATTTTGGCTGAGTTTTTTGTTTTGTTGTAAGCTGTGACTTGATGTTAATTAATTCATTATCTATCTTCTTTTTAGGCCTCTCTTTCTAGGGGCCTCCCAGGCCTTTACAAACAGTGTTTCTGATTCTTTTGGGCTACCTGCTAGGCCTCTTTCTCTTATTACATTGGATATATAGTTGTTCTGTCTTGTTTTAATTTTTCGGCTTGTCACTTTTGCACAGCTTTGTGCTGTTGTGATAACTGCAGCAGTTGACGGTGCTGGAAACAATCCAGGCCCTGCAGCCCATTGCCGTCTTACTCAATGATTGTAACTCCAGCATCTTCTGCTAATGTCCTTCAGCCTTTCCAGATTTATGAAGGAAGCAGAAGAGAGAAGGCAGCAGCCACAGCTTGAGTGCTGTGTCCAGTTTTGGGCCCCTCAGTTCAGGAAGGGTGCTGAGAGGCTGGAGCGTGGCCAGGGAAGGGCAGTGGAGCTGGGGAAGGGGCTCGAGTCTGATGAGGAGCAGCTGAGGGAGCTGGGGATGTTTAGCCTGGAGGAAAGGAGGCACAAGGGAGACCTTATCTCTCTCTACAACTGCCTGAAAGGAGGGTGTAGCCAAGTGAGGGTCAGTCTCTTCTCTCAGGTAAGAAATGGCAGGACCAGCAAAAATGGCCCCAACCATATGTTCATGTTGCACATCAGGAAGAATTTCTTGATGGAAAGAGTGGGCTGCCCGGGGAGGTGCTGGGGTCAGTATCCCTGAGGTGTTCAAGAAATAACTTTGAGTGTGGCACTCAGTGCCATGGTCTAGTTGTCAAGGTATTGATCAGTCAAAACTTGGACTTGATGATCTCAGAGATCTTTTCCAACCTTAATGATTCTCTGATTCTGTGAAATTTGTTCTTGTGAATACAGTCATTCTGCAGGAATGACTTTAAGAAACCAAAAAGTTCTCTTTTTTTACTATATTTAAATTTATTTCTAGTGTTTTAAGTTCAGCTGTGACCTTCTGATCTCTACTTTCTGCAGTAAACCAGGATTTTTGTAAGTTTAAGTGAAGGGAAATTTGTGAATTGAATTTGGCTTCTGTTGTTACAGAGACACTTCTTGATGGAGGCACTAGTATTATGACACCAGTCTGTTTAACCAGCCATGGCCTTTCCTTTTATGTAGTTCTCTGTGGATTGTGTGAAGCCATGGGGAGGTGTAGAACATTTGACCATGCACTCAGGATGTGAAATTTTGGACAGCTCATTTGCTGTGTAAACAACTGTAGGGGTTGAACTCTAACCCCTAACAACTGGCCTTAATTAGTGGTATTTCTGTATAAAAGCATACTGTTCTAATTCAAGAGGATGCTGAAAATCCTTTTAAGATTATAAAGGAAGTATCAAAACCTAGGAAATAAGTGTAGTGGTACTGAAGGTATCTTCTGTCACTTTTTAACAAAAACCTTAATTGACACCCACCCCAGCTTTCTCCAGTTTGCTTCATTACCTAAAGCATGCTTTGCTCTCTCCTGCATATTTATTACTGTGCAACAATTGCCTTTGTTTTCAGGGGTTATAAAATATTAATCTTTTTGTTTTGGAGTTAAGGTACTTCATTTCAACTTCTCTTTCCACAGAGAAAAGGTAATGCTGTTGAGATCTGTTAGCTGATAGTTAATGGTGCACTGGAACACTACTCAGAAGAGTTTGCCCATCTGTTGCTTTTCTTCATGTTTCTGAAGTTAGTGCTGAAGGCAGGAGATGTTTCTGTTCCTTTCCAGTTCTCAGAAGAATAAAGCTTTGTTATGAGAACTGGAAAGAAATCATGTAGTCGGTTGTGAATAGCTGACGAATTAAGGTGAAATTGCTCAATAATTTTTGATGCAATATGACTTCAGGCAATGAAGAGTGGGTGATACTTGTTTTCATTTGCTTAGAGGATGAGTCTTGTATTGCCCCTATTTACTCACTGTAAAGCAGAATAAAACCCAAACCAAACAAAGTAAGTCTGTCTGTTTTTTCTCCTAGAAAGTGTAAGGCACACTTCAAAGTCAAAACAAAATCTGTACATCAAATATTAGATTTTTAGGTTTTTGACAACCTGCTATAAAACGTTAATGTCTAATGTTTCATCTAGTGTTTTAATTCCTATATATGTGAATTTTCCCCTCTTTTTATTATATCTCTGACAGCAGCATTTTGCAGATGATAATAATCATAGATTTTTAATTATTGCAATACTTATGTATCCAAGCAAAAATTTGAAGGAAAACTAGCATTTCATTCACTTGAACTTCTTGATTCTAGTTTTCTGCCAGACGTGTAATACTAGAATTTTACACATTTAAGAAGGTAGTTAATTTTTAAAATGGACTTTGGCTCTAAGGTTAGTTTGTGTTGCTGCACATAGTGAAGGGTACCCATACCCATGTTGCAAACATCAGCCACGCGAATGGCTGGCAGAGCTCTAGCTGTAGCAGCCATGGAGGTCTGCATGTGCTCAGGAGCAGAGGACACCAGAGGCACTCCGGGGCTGCTCCTCTTTACTGGCAGCACTGGAGCTGCAGTGCCAATGTGCAGGATAGACCAGTCAGCTGCCTAGGTCTGCGGCCACCTGAGCACTGACGTGGCTGCCCCAGCGCCACGTCATTATCGAGCTGGCTGCCAGCTGCTCTGGTGACATGGTAGCTATGACCACGGAGTGTATCCAGCATGTGTGTGCAGACAGCTTGCATAGTCCTGCATCAAGACCATTTCCTGCTGCAACAGGCAGCAGTGTTTGGTGTATATATATATATAGCTTTACCTCATAAAGTTGTATCTTACAAGAGGGCACTCTATCTGGTCATTGGAAAGCTTTTTCTGCTCTGATGCTTGGAATCTGTTCTGGCATTCAGCTTATGTCTTTCATTGCTAGTTTATTTGTCCATGAGCCAGTGCTCTAGTCTCAATTGTCTTTTGAGTATTCTAGCCTAGGAATAGGTCAAGAGGGAAGAAAGTGGGTTGTGTGTTCCTAATCCTTGTTTGTTTTTCTGCCCTGCAAAAAAATTGAATGAGTAAGTTTTTGTGGTAGTACTTCATTCTTTATAAGGAGGGGAATTACTTTCCTTCTTTAAATACCAATATCTGATATATTTTGGATCACCCTTCACAGTGGTACCTTTTTTTTTTTTACTACATGGATTAGGGAGGTCAACTCATTTATAATGAAGCCTACAAAAAGGAATGGATCAAGTAACAATAGAAGGTTCTCTATGTTTTTGTGGAAAAGACAGTTTTGCTGTCACACAGTGCTCTGCTTTTGTGGCTGCTCAGTATTTTTTTTTCATTTTTTTCTTCCTTATCAAAAATCTTAATATTCTTTAAAAAAAATACAGAGGAAGTGGAAATAACATTTTCACCTTCTTGGGAAAAGAATGTATGACTAGATCGGTCCTATTTTTTATTTTCTTTTTTTTCTTCTTTTTTCTTCTTTTTAAAATTTTGGAATTTCTAGTAAGGATTAACTTCAGGTGAGGTTAAGGATTTGAGGTGATCAGCTTGACCTTGGTGTCCAGCAAGGTTATGGAGCAGGTCATCTCGGTTGTGATCACTCAGCACATATGGGACAACCACGGGGCCAGGATCACAGCCAGCATGGCTTTAGGAAAGGCAGGTCCTGCCTGACCAACCTGGTCTCCTTTTATGACCAGGTGACCCACCTGGTGGGTGTGTCTACCTCAGCAAAGCCTTTGGCACTGTTCCCCACAGAATTCTCCTGGAAAAGGTGGCAGTCCACATCTTGGACAGCCATAATCTTTCCTGGGTAAAAAACTTGTTGAATAGCTAGGCTCAGAGAGCGGTGGAGCCAGTCACTAGTGGTGTTCCCAAGGCTCAGTATTGGAACCAGTCCTGTTTAATATCTTTAATATCATCTTTGTTGATCTGGGATTGAATGTCCCCTCAGTCAATGACACCAGCTTGGGTGCAAATGTTGATTTGCTGGAAGGTAGGAAGGCTCTGCAGAGGGATCTGTACAAGCTGGATCGATGGGCCAAGGCCAGTTGGATGAGGTTCAGCAAGGTCAAGTGCCAGGTCCTGCCCTTGGGTCACAACAACCCCAGGCAGTGCTACAGACTGGGCCAAGAGTGGCTGGAAAGCTGCCCAGTTGAAAAGGATCTGAGGATTTTAGATGACATCTGGCTGAACATGAGGCAGTGGATGCACAGGTGTCCAAGAAGACCAGGGGCATCCTGGCCTGTATCAGCAAGAGTGTGACCAGCAGGACCAGGGCAGTGGCTGTCCCCCTGTACTTGGCACTAGGGAGGCCACACCTCAGGTGCTGTGTCCAGTTCTGGGCCCCTCACAGCCAGAAAGACATTGTGGGGCTGGAGTGAGTCCAGGGAAGGGAAATGGAGCTGGGGAAGGGTCTGGAGCACAAGTCCTGTGAGGAGCAGCTGAGGGAGCTGGGGGTGTTAAGCGTGGAGAAACAGAGGCTTGGGGGAAACCTTACTGCTCTCTAAAACTGCCTGAAAAGAGGGTGCAGCCAGGTGGGGGGTTAGTTTCTCCTGCTGGTTCTGCAACCAGTGACAGGACAAGAAGAAATGGCCTCAAGCTGCACCACGGGAAGTTCATGTACATCAGGAGGAATTTCATCACGGAAAGGGTGGAGTTGCCATCACTGGAAGTGTTCCAGAAACAACTGAATGTGGNGCCATCACTGGAAGTGTTCCAGAAACAACTGAATGTGGCATTTAGTGCTGTGGTCTAGTTGTCAAGGTAGTGATCAGTCAAAGGTTGGACTCAATAATCTTGGAGGTCTTTTCCAACCTTAATGATTCTGTGAGTCTGTAAATGTGAAAGGTTTATCTTGATTATGGGTGCCATGATTATGCAATGTTTAAAGGTGTGGTTGTGCTTTGAGAGGTTACTATTAATTGTAGATATTGACTGGTAAATTACGGTCTTGGGATTTCGCTAGGAAATGGAGAAGGAGAACAAGGACTGTAATAATGTTAGGTGATACCTTAATGTACAACAATGTACATTACAACAATGTACAACTGTTAATTATGTACTATATTCAAAATAAAATGTAAGTGTCATTAGGACTTTTCTGAGTCACTACACCTTAATTGTTTTTGTCATCTAAAATTGACACTGCAGAGAATGATGGATGAGTATTATCAGTAAAGGATATCAAAACTGTGTTTCAGCCAGTACTCAGTGAAGAAGGAGAAGTTGTGTGTTGGGACAGGCTTTCAGCATTTGGGTTCCTTCTGGAGCAGTGTAGGAAGGGTGGGGACAGGAAAAAAATTTAGTGCCAGCAGAATGAAGTACAAGAAGGGATTCCTAAGGTCCAGAAGTAATTCAAAACAATTGCTTAAGAACTGTAGGCATCCTAGACACCATGTCTGTGGTTTGTGAGTTAATCTGTTGGGCTTGCTGACATTGCTGTTTGGCTCAAAGGGAGCAGTTTCTACACTGGTACGGTGTGTAACATTGCCAGCATTTGGGTAGAGCTGTATTTTAAAAGCACATGGACAGTTAGGCTTGGTTAACTTATTCTGAGAGCTGGTATCAACTCTCAGACTTTGGTTCATGCGTGCAGCTTGCATTTCATGATTCAGTAGATGATTTTTTTTTAGTTTTGTTTTCCTAATAGTAGTCTTTGCCTACATAACCTAGAGGAGCAATGTGTAAAGGCTCATGTATGTTAGACTATATAGTAGCTGGTTTGGGTCACAAGGTTGTTACACAGCCCCTACCCACAAACACAAATATGTAGATGATTCATGTGGTGCTCAGTAAACTTTCTAAATTTCTTCCCATATTGCTTGAAGTTAGTGATATGCATTAAATCTGTTCCATGAATTATAATTTACCTTAAAATCAACTGGAAAATAATAATGCAGTATGTCACTTCTCACTGAGCAATGTTGTATACTTAAGTCCCCTTCTAGTTCTGTCATAACTGGATAAATACTACTTAAAGCAGATTTCAGAAAATGAAAGACTTAAATAGACTAAAGCTACTCCCAATCTTTATAGTTCACCTTACCCTGTCAGAAAATTATTTGGAAGAAAGTTGCACATAAGAAAGTTTATGCAGAAATAAGTCTCCATGGTTAGGTGAGTGCCTTAAAATTTGTCCATGAAGAGCAGCCAACTTGGCAGCCATGATTCTGTGACTTGAGACGCCATGTCCTTACAAGACTATTCACATGAATAACGTGTGGGATGGGGGGTGATGGATCAAGAGGCAAAAGTGTAAAAGAAAGACGGGAATTCGCGAAATCTGAGAATTACTTGGCAGAGCACATCCTGTCAAAATACTCTTCTAAACAAATGACTCAATACCTGATAGTGTTAGCTTTGTAATAGATTATTTTGGCAGGTCATTTGGTGTGGATAAAGAACACTCTGAAGCTACAGACACTTGGAGGAATTTTTGTCTTTCCAGAAGAGAAAGACAGACAACTGGCAAGGCTTTAAACATTCCTTGCATGAAGCAGAATAGGCTATATTATATTGCCTGTGGGACAGACCAGGGAAAATGCAGCAGTGTGTTTGAGCACTGCTCCATTTGCCTTGTGTGAGTATAGGATGCTGTTTTTTAACTTTAGAGCTTTATTACTAACTTGAACATTTTTGCAGTAAATGCACTAATTAATATCTTGTGCATCTTTAGCATCACTTGAAAATAGTTTTCACCATTGCTGCAAGAATTTTAAATGGCAGTCCTTGCTGTATACACCACCCCCTTTAGTACAGGAATAATTTTTTCTTTCATTGATGAACAAGAATTAGACCTCATTTATTTTGTAAGTGGCTGATAGCTCAAGATTTATGTTTAGACTGGATGCTTTATAATAATAGGTAAGGAAAGTACTGTTCTTAAGCCTGAAAGCTTTATCTTTATTTTGAAATTAAACTGTCTTTGCTTTTACTTCTCAGCAATTGACTTAAAGAATGGCTCTGGAACAGTGTATCAAGGACCTGCCAGAGGTTCTGCTGATACCACCTTCACTCTCTCGGATGAGGATTTCATGGATGTGGTACAACAAAAGATCAATCCCCAAAAGGTAAAGCCTAGGTGTCGGAGACATACTCCCTTGTATGTAGACATACTATTGGCCTTAAATCAAGCTGTGGTTCATGACTGCATTCTGAAATCCTAAACCCTGGGATGTTTTGACAGTGCAGACTAGAGTCAGATGAGGTATAAGCACATCAGTACCTTATACTAAATTAGCCAGAAGGCATGAGGGGGCACTTACGCCATCTTTGTCATCTTGAGACCAAGATAACTACAAAGGGCTAAACCAGGGCCCTCATAACACAAGGGTTGCAGGTTCGATACCTTTATGGGCCATTCGCTTTAGAGTTGGACGAGATGATCCTTCTGGGTCCCTTCCAACTCATACTATTCTGTGATTCTGTGACATAAAGCCTGGCAGCACAAAGTTAGTAGTTTGTTTGCTTCCTGGTGCTTCACAGTATACAATTTCCAAGCTTAGATTTGTCAGTTTAGTCGTTCAGGCTGTTTTGATTGTCATGTTGCAGGAAGTTCATGTTTGTTGCAATGGTCTGATTTATTGGTAGTACTGCAGCAAAGAGAAATGTCAAGACAGTCCATGCATGTAGAAGGTCAAAATTCCCCCAAACCAGGATATTTTTCAGGGAAAGAAAAGATTTAAGGAAGGTCTATAATCTGGGTCTGCACTTTTAGCTTCTTGGGGTAATCAACTGCTTAAAACTACTAATTTTACTAATAAAAATGCCTTGTGTAAAAGTAAATTAAACTGTCACAAATTTAATATGTCAGCTTACAGATTAAAGCTTGAGCACATGAAAACTTTAATTAAACTCATCATATATCAAACAGTTCTTTTTCTTTGATCCCAAGCAGAAGTTGTTGGAGACTTTGATTGTAAAATTGGAGACTAATGATCATGACAAATGTTTAAGTCTTACATACCACATGAGTAAAATCCTTTGTGACCCTCTGTATACAGCAGGCATAAAGCATAAACAAACAAGATGTTGATGTCTAATCATCAGAATGCTGAAGAACAGTGATTGCAATTCAGGAACATCATCTATGCTTAGGCATTAGTGTTTCCTTTGAGTTTCTGTGAAGTTTTTCATCTAAAGAAGCTCAAAGAATCTATTCAAATTCTTTTCTGCTGGTTCCTTTTATTCTTTATTTGAATGTATTTCAATCTAGTGGAACTATGCAAAAGCACATTTAAAGAACTTTCAAAGAGCTTTCAAACTGCAAAGCCACAGCAAAGCAAAACTAGTTTTAAAAAAATACAAACTAGATTGAAGGAGGGTATACAGCTCTTTGAAGTAGGGACAATAAAAATGTAGTAGACCAGCACTGAAGTGAAAATACTGGTTGATCTATGACTCAGCAAACGCAACAAAGTCTTATTTCCTATTTGTTGTAATATGCCATGTATAAAGCCATTGCATTTCTTCAGCATATGTGTGTAATACATTGTGCAAGTTTATGTTTTTATTTGTTATGAATTTGAGTGTGTAGCTAACATTTTCATTAGGTCTTTAATTTTCATTATATAGCCTTTTCATTCTATTTTTTCATTTCTTAAAATGATACGTGGATATCTGCAGCATGAGGGGATGATGCTGGGAGCTTTATCTTTGTGCCCTGCTGAAGTTTTGCCATCAGCTTCTGTGAAGGCATTTGTCTTACACCTGGAGAAGTCCTCTGTGCTATATGTAGAAAGGAAACAGAGGGCACTGAAGTTGCTTTGTATTTATTTTGTTTAATTTTTTCCCCTGAGTGACAGACTTGGCCTTGTCTGCACTCTAGATAAAAAAAATCTGGTTCTGGATGGTATTAGAATTGAGCAGTTTTTGTTAACAACTGATAACTGTTAGGCATTGTGCACTGAAGGCTTTCTCCTGACTGCTAAACAACCATTCTTATCTTTGGCTTCTTGTTTTGTTCTCGCAGCTCTTTGGTTTGTGAGTAAACAATTGAATACATGCTTTTTTCCCCCCCTCTTTTCTATTCCTTTTAGGCATTCTTTTCTGGTAAACTGAAAGTGAAGGGGAACATCATGCTGAGCCAGAAATTGGAAATGATCCTGAAAGATTATGCCAAACTCTGAACTGCTTGATCATCTACCACAGCAGTGAAGAACTTTAGAAGAGAGAAACTCAATTAGTTCAGAACCAATGATTTGCAGGCTAGCTAACATCAATGTACTGATTCATTATACTGCTAATAAACAAGCTAATTTAATCGCTGTAGACAGAAGTCATGAAATGAACATAACTGTTACTATTGTCCCTTTTTAGTTTCTCAGCAATGGTAGAGAATCATACTTTTTTCTTTGCACATCTTTAAATAAAATGTATGTAGTTCTTACAATGAAGCATATATTTCTATGTTAATCCTGAGGAAAATTAAACCAATAGACTTCTTTAATATCTCTTTCTATGTGTCTGTCAGTCTTCATTCATGTTGCGTTAGATTTAGCTTCTATGAGTCTATCTGGTTTATTATTAAAACTAATGTTTTTTGTCTCAAGTTCTCATGATTCTATCAGAATAACTGGAAGATGGAAGTAAATTCCATTTATTTACATCTTGTCATTATGTGTTTTTTTTCTGCACTGGAAAAAAGTCTTAGAACTTTGGAACTCATATTGATTAGTCATTTTCATACATTACTCTTGTAAATCACTTACAAAGTGGTTAATGTTAATGCTTTAGGAGAAATTTCTTCATGTGAGAGGCATTAACACTGCACCAAAGGCCATCACTATAGCCAAATTGTTCTCCATGTGGACTCATTCTCATGAGGGCCAGTATGATGGCAGCAGGGAAAGATGGAAGTGAATTCCTTGTTTTGAACCTATGGCCAGAACTGAGTTAGCAGCTGTGGCCATATGTTTTCCTAAAGAAAGTATGCTCTTAGTCAATGATTGTCACATGAACACCTGGAAATTTGATTTCGTCAATGTGACCAACATTTTGTGTGCTCAGTTATCTTTGTTTCATCTTTAGATGTGTTCTGTTTTGAAACTTTTTGAAGATGGAAGAATTCAGGCCATCTAAGGTGTTTCTTCTTGGTCTGAGGAGGCCTTATTTTAGAAGATGAAATTTTTAATTTTTTTTTTTTGTCTCAAAACTGGTATGTACTTCCATTTCCTAACTTTGTGAGCAGACTGTAGCCATTAAGGTACCTTGTGGGGCTGTAGATGAGCTTGACAGAGAATAAATCGTGGATGTTCTAATACTAAGTCATATTCTCAACAAATTTACTTCACAGCTGTACTATCAGCCATGCTTTGGTTCATGTGTAGAAACATGAATCTTAAGCATGGCAACAAGTATCTCACATAATTTGTATCATGAATGGATGGGAAACAGAACAAGTAAGAAGTCTGCCATCTCAAAGAGGCCATCAAGTAGAAATGATTGAAGAAATGTCCTCTTACCACTTAGCACTTACTTTTTTCACAGCACCCATTTTCATATATAATAGGACTTAATAATTGCTTGTACTGCCCAGCTTCTATTTATCAAGCAGGTTTGTGTCAAATAGATAAAGATGTCTTCTACTAGTTTCTCTCAAGAAATTGTATTGGAAAGAGAGATTGATTCCAGCTTTGTTAATTTTATGCATGTACCTGGTATACCAAACCCCCCATTTTTCTACATACATCTTTCCTGCCTATAAATCTATATATAATGCCATAAAAATTATGCATATTAAGAAAAAGGAACTGTGAGTAACTAACTTTGAGACTAGGAAAGCAATTACCAATAGATCTATATAAGACTATGGTATTTATTGTAAGTTACGTGGTCTTGATAATTCACAACAGGTGATTTTTTTTTTCAACCCCATAAGCAGTATGAAATCTGGAAGTACTTCACAAGGAGGGAACAGAGTGCTAATAAGCTTTTTTTTCTTTCATCTATTTAAGTGAGAAGCAAAAGTACTGAGGCAAGGGAAATTGGTAATACTGAAATCTGTTGCGATTTAACACGTTGGAGATTACTAAAGAACGTAATTTTACTTAATTTGTAAGTATGTGTTGGTTGGGGATGAAAGAATAACCCATTTATAGCTACTGTTGTGATTTCTACCCTGCATAGTTAGTTGGACACAAAATCCACATGCCTCAGTTGTATCCCCAGTTCTGGCCTTAATTTAAAACACAGAAGATGCACCCTGGAGTTACACTGCTGTTTGGCATCTGTACATCCTTGACTTTACTCTGGCCTCAGCTTTCTCCTGCACCCTGAATTGGTCATAGATGTTAACCTTGAGTGGAACAGAAAGTCCTGCTCTTTCTTTTGCTTCCCATACCCAGGCTGCCTGATCACGCCTCTCAGTATTGTGATAGACTCTTTTCGAGGAGCGTAACTCAGGTGTTTCGTTCTTTCATCTGTTTTATGGCCTGAATAGCTGCTATTGATTATTTTGGCATGTTGGTTTTATTTCTAGTCTGATGTATTTGCCCTGAGAATCATCTCGTTAGCTGATGCTAATTAGTAACTCGACCTGTTTACTGTTGAAGGTAAGGTTAGTTTGCAATGTTGAATATGCATGATGTGGTTTGGAGGGTTTAGCTTTTGTTTTCTTCCTAGTACTTGGAAACCTTCTGTTTATGATTGCTAGCTTTTAGGTGTAGTATTCTCAAGAACAACCAGTAAACTCAGTACTTTTATGAGAATCCATGGAAGGGAATGTTAGCTGGTGGTTGGTTGAGTGTGAATGATTCTCAGCTGCTTTCATCCAGAACAGTCTTTCTGTTTTGGAGTATTGTCTTTCAAACCTGTCCTTATCTCTTTTGTCTGGAGTGGTTTTGGAGACCTTTCTTGTCATACAGCTGCACAATACCAGTGTAGTGGCAGGTCCTAAAGACGTGCAACAGCAACACGTCCTTTTCTTTCAGGGTAGCTGCTTCTTTGAATATTCTTTCTTTGCCAGTAATGAGTGCCTTGGATCACAAAGCCACACTTGTTTACCAAAGAGCTCAGATCACTGTTCTTCAGTGATACTGCAAAATTTAGTAGAAAAAAAGGAGGCTTTTGCAAGCATTTTAGCAGTAAGATTCTTAGCAGTGCTTGTATTCTCTTTAATGTAGAGTAGAAGATTGTGTATCCTTTATTGCCATATGTGTCTTACAGTGTTTTGATTAATAGTGTAACAAAGGTGATGTCTGGACATGAATGTGAAGTCTGGACATCAGATTTCAGTACACTGAGATAAGAATTCAGTTGTTCATCTTTCTGGAATAACTCGAGTTACTGCTAAATGTGGCACAGTATAATTTTATTTCTCTTTTTCCTTCTCCTTGCATTAATCACAGTCTTCCTGCTGGCTTGCAATCTTCCAAAAAGTAAATTGTGGTTCTACTGACATATGTCCTCCTCAGTCATTTATGGGTTTTCTAATTAAAGGAGGAGAGCAGTAATAATGGATGGGGAAAGTTTATGCTTTCTAGTCAGTAGAATTGTTCTTAATTAGTTTATTTCAGAGGAGTTCAATACACCTTCCAGCTATCATCAATAATTACAGTTAACAGCTCTTTAAAAGTTGACAAGTGCATTCATAATCAGAGAATATCAAAATGAGTAAAAATGGGGAGGAGCAGAGGCATGAGGAGTGGTAAACCTGAGCAACTTCAGACAGAGGAACTTGGATGGTGTCTCCTCTAAGGCTTATTCCCACCTCCCTTTGAGGAGCTTACTCCTAAGTGTTATTTGTATTCTAGTTCATTGGGGGCAGCATTCCCTGTAAAAGGTTCTTCATCACTCAGGAGTTTCTGTGTTAAATTAAAAAGCTTTATGAAAAATGGAAGGATTCTGTGGTATAATAAATAAAGTATTATATGTTGGATAAACAGGCATTTTAAAATAGTTTAGTATACTTTAAAAAAAAAAGGCTCTCTAATATAATGCAATATACCCTAAATTCAGTTAATGTCACTGAAATTACGTCTTCTCTTTCCTTCCACAACCCTTGGGGGCAGTGTAGTATTCAGAAGGTGATGACTTTGTTTTTACATAACACTGCCTCTTTCTGGCATGAACAAAGATCTGTGTGAAGAAAGGGTAAGTCTCACTGCAGTATTTTCTTTCTGATTATAATCTTTGAAAGGGTAAAGGGAGAAAAAGAAATATTAATATCTTCACATTCCTGCAATGTTTTTTTATTGTACTTCAGTTGGTGCAGATATCTTCCTGCTCGCGTGGGAATGAGTTCTCCCCGATTCATCTGCAGTAAGAAATTTTGTCCTTTAGGCCACGGCTGTTTCTCCAGCAGACTGACCTAAAAAGCATCAGACATCAGCAGATATGAAGTCAATTAGGAAAAATAAAGTAGACTATGAATGTGGTTTTATTTATATGACTTCAATGCTACCCTCATGATGCAATTCAAATGTTTCATCTGTCTAAAAATCAGTTCACTGAACTGGCATGATAGGATCTTAGATGAGTGGGTAGGCTGAGCTCTGTAAGAGGTGCATCTGTTTGTGTCTCTCAGTGGGTACTATCAAAGTTCCTGTTGTCTGCTGACTTAAATCATGTATTGAAAGGTCACTGTGTCTTAAAGATAGAATCAGGCAAGGTATAATAATATGTAAAATTGTCTGAATTATATGGTGTAATGGCGTATGCATCTTTCTAAGAGCCATTTTAGAATACTAATTTCCTTTTATTTCCCTATGCTACATTTGCCCTGATGATGTCAAGTGCCTTTTTTCCACTGGAATCAAAAATGTGCGGCAAATAAGCTGAAAGAACAATTGAGAATACCCACATGTAAATACATATCTCATTTAGGTTAAGATTAAATATTTTTGAATTTCTAAGTATAGAAGCATATAATCTCATACAATCATAAAATAGTTTTTAAAAAATTTCAGCAAGTCGGTATACTGAATTTGTCATTTCTTTTTAAGCAGTTCTTTCCCTCTCCCTTTCCCTGCCTGTGGTCTCTTGCATTTCGCCAGTTCTCTTGTAAAGGCATGTCAGAAGAAGCAAGCACATAGCTTAGTGTAGGAATCAGTAGCTTGTGAAGACTTGGATTTGGAACGGGAAAGAACAGTCCATTGTGGTAACCTAGATTTCGTCTGCATCTCACTCTGTGTTGGATCCTGACAAGTGAAGCTGCCGTAAGTCTTAAGTTATGATTCCAGCACTACTGTAAACTAAGTAAAAAAATAGAGTAACTAGAAGTAAGTTTGTTTTCCTATCTAAGTTCATGTTTCTGACCACAGCCCACATAACAAAGAATACGTTACTACAAATGCTAAAAAACCAATTGTAGTGAGTTGCTGAGGTTTCATTGCATTCTCTTAACTTTAACCAAATAGTTTCCTGTTCCTGCACATTTACAAAGAAAAAGAAGGGAACATACTCATCTCATACTAGAGTCGAAGAGTCTACAATCTGGTTAGTGTTTCCAAAATTATTAGGACAGCAAGTACACATAGAAAATAGAAATTGAGTTGCTGTCTCATTCAATCAATGTGCCTAGGCTAGATTTCAAAGCACTACACAAGTGTTTTTCTCTTACATTGCTCTTTGTGTGCTGTTCTTTACTTGTAGTCTCTCCACTGAGATGAAGCACATGAGGTTTGTGAAGCTGCCTGACCTTTCATGGAGCTGCCTGACCCTTCTGTTCCCAGCTCCCCAGCATCCGCTTCTCTTCTGGCCAGAGCTGGTCTGTGCTCTGCTCAGTTCAGCTTTCTGCTGCGTGAATCTCAGCCTGATTTTCATGAACAATGGGCAATGCAATTCTGGATATCTGCTGTAACCTTATCTGAGCTCATAATAGCTCTGGTGCTGAGAGCATTGTAATCCTGTTAGGAAATGATGATAAAAGGTAGCAGAGTTTCTGACTGAATGTAATACATGTGGGTTTTTAGGGGTTTCTTTTTTCATGAAGATAAAATGAGTCCACCTGAGGATTGTATCAGGGAAAATACAACCTTCCTAGCTCAAAACATACTTTAAATGAATTTTTGTTTATTTTTTCAGTCTGTTTTTTACATATGTGACCAAACACAACAACCAAAACTATAAATGTAGAAAAGAATAAGGCAAAAACAAATGAACAAAATCCACCTGTCATTTTTCCTCTTGTGAATTAAAAAGAGTTTTAAGTGGGAAAATATGTTCCCAGTGTGGTCTACGACCCAAAGCACTGATTCAGGTGACTTAAGCAAATACCCAGAAGTCATCTCTAAGGCTGCCAATGATCAACACTGACTAAGCTCCAGTTTTGCTTTACAAAATTCTTTTGGTAGCTGATCTTACTGATATCTGGAGGAAAATCAAACATTTGATCACTTGTGGCCATTCTAAGTTAGTGTGGGATTTGGAGGGGTTTTGTTCTGTTTTCAAAATAGATGGTTTTATCTGCATGCCTTTTGCAACTTCAAGTGTGGTGATTAATTCCAGGTCACTTAATGAGCCTGCAGTTTCAGTAGTTTTCATTGTCAGAATCTGAGGCCAATGTTGTTTGTTATCAAAATACCTTACTGTGTAAGGAGATACCAATTTACACTCAGAATGGCATGCTTTTATTTAATTTTCCAGTATTCCAAAAAGGACTGCTGAAACCACTCATCAGAGGTCAAGCGCTCAGTTATCAAATCCTTGCTTGATGGTGTGAGATCATGTGATGGCCTCTTGCTATTTTCTAGCAGGATTATGATTAGTGAAGGAATTTTCATTTTTTTATGGCAGTTTCTGTAAAGTCTTACTAAGACTTTACAGAAACTGCCATAGTAGACAGTCTTACTAAGATAGACTTTGAGAGTCTGCAGCACACAGGGAAGCTTTCTAGTGAAGGTCAAAGAGACGTAAGGAAATGTTTTTTTTCACTGTGGTTTAGATACCAGAGGCTGTAATGTATCTTCATAGCTCTTCATGTAACAGCTCTGCTATAACAGCTTTGGACTCCCATGATTGTGATGCAATATATGTAAGTGTGTTTCAGCTCTAAGCTCCAATAGCAAATGCATTGCTACAGCCAGTTACAAAGTAATTTTTGTTAAGTGCCTTCTCAATTTCAGAAGTCTGTAAGAAGCTTTCATGGTTTCTGAAATTTTGTAGCTAGGGTAAAAATTACAAAAAACATTGGTTTTGGGGGCTGATAAAATACTATTTTAAGTAGACCAAAATGGATATGTCAACCCATATCAAGCTAACGGTAGTCCCACACAGTTTGATCTTTCCCCCTCAGAAGAGACCAAAAATGAAAGCCCCAATGGGGTCCTGGGTTTTGAAACTCTTCTAGGTGGTAGGTGCAAAGCCTGTTCTTTACATATAAATTTAGCTATCATGAAAACCGTATGTCTGTAAACATCTTTGCTATGCTCTCTACTCCAAGAGGTTTAACGTGTATTTTATGGAGCACTCTGTCACTCTGTTGCTAGGTGATTGACAGAGACAACCAAAAGACATGCTACATGATGTAATTTTCACTTATTTTTAAGTAGATCCTGAAAGAAGCAGTCTGTACTTTGATGGTGTAGTCACTGATGTGATTGCCTTAGGGTTGTTGTATGAAAGGCAACTAAAAGCAGACCACAAAATATCATAAATTCTAGTGAATTTGCACAGGGCTGATAATGGACTGAAGAAAATTCTCACTTCAAACCACCTGTGGGGTTCCTGGCCTCTCAGTTCTGCTACCTGAGAAGACCTTAGGCAGACAGTACTTTTCACATTTTCTTGTAATACTTCTTACCTCCATTTTTAGCATTGAAGTGCATTTTAATTATTTTGGAGCAAGGCAAACGTGTTAAGTAACTGAAGTCGTCATGGCACTACAAACCACTTCGAGAAACATCAGTTCAAAACTTCTCAGGTGACAGTTCTGCAATTATCATTAGTGAAATTCTGCTGATACAAAGATGGGCATGGATGTTATCAGTAATTAGTAAACTCAGTGCTGTAAATAATGCTTGGTTTGCTCATCAAAACCACTCTTCATCACTCTTTAACTCCAAACAACTATGCACCTTTAAACAATCTACTTTTTTGCCTTTTTTGGTGGTCATGAAGGAAAATGCAAATGTATACAGTTTGAAATTCTGATTTGATTAACAAACATTGCTACGTAGATTGGAATTAATTAAAATGTATTAACTTTGTGTGTACCCTGCATCTTGAAACTGCCAATTCCTTCTTTGATGCTTCTAGTGTGAAGTAGTGGTATTCAAATACACATGAAGTGTCCTGATAATCTCAGATGGCAATCTTGAGGCTGCCAGTTAAAACCCATTCTGATTCATCTGTTCAGCAATCTGTTCAGAGCTCGTCTGGGCATTCAAGGCATGGGGAAGGAACTGGAGAGAAGGAGGGTAGGCAAATGAAGCTGAAATTTTAGTTATTTCAGGCACAGATCTATTGTCTGCATGAAATTAAGTGCTTCTGGTATGGTCCTCTCACAGCTTCATCATGTACGTGAAGCATTAGATACATTGCTTAAACTTTTGAGACCCATGTGGTAAAATCCACCATAATGGTAGACACAGATCTTTCATCTGAACATACATTTCAGTGCTACCTTTCATGTTACCACTTCTTAACAATTAAATGATGATGGAAAATATGTGTCTTGTCCAGAAAGGTTGTTTGTGTCTTCTGCAATTGGAATACCAGTACTGCTTTCATAGTATTTTTTATGGCTAAAAATGAAAGCAATGTTCTGATAAAAACACAATGACAGGCACAATGCTACCTGTTGTTACCCACCAAAAAACTGTGAAGGCAATGTTCTGTTATCCAAAAATGAGTGAAAAGCCAGAAAGTCTAGGTAGCCTATGTAATTAGTGCAACAAGTGGTTAAGCACAGTAGGACTGGTCAGCAGTCTAAATCATTAATAAAGATGGAGTGCTTTAGCAATATTATTTAGCTACTGGGATAACTGAAGTTTTAAAGGGTCATCAAATCTTGTGTTTCTCAGTGTACTCTATTCTGAGTGTAATTGCTTTCATTGATTGCTAATACTGTTACAAAGTAAGAGTGGAGTGATGCTAATCAATTGTTGCACAGAACAAGAAGAACAGGCTCTGATAAGAAGTTCCTTGGAAGTTTTTGTTTCATTAAAAATCCAGCTGGACAGAAAGAAGAAAGAGATCACAAGCACTGCTGTAGGATGCTTCTTACAGATTTGTAGGTGAACATTAACTCCATTCTGGCACTACAGTCAGATGGAAAGCTTTCCTTGGGGGGCTCAAACATCAGTGTTTTCCTCCAATACATCTCTACGTGATTATGCGAAATTTCATTTTCATTCACACACAGCAATTAAGAAGTTCAATAATAAAAAGGTCCCAGATGTATATGTCTTTAACTTGAAGTAGTTACATTATTTTTCCAGGTTGAAGTTATTGAAATTTTTAGGTTGAAACAGTTATTTCGTATCCTAAATTTTCTAAGTATCTGCTTTCAGGAGATCTTAAAAAAAGGAGTTATGTGTGGGGTTTGTTTTTTTAGTAGAGCTTTTTAAAAACCTCTTCCACAGGGATTCTGGTGTTGATTCGGTACTAATAATTTCCTTGGGCAGTGCCTGCCCAGTATTTATCTTCCTGCTGGTATCATTTACATAGCCTTCATTTTCTCAGCTTTTGAACTCATCTGAGTAAGGGATAAATTTGGTACATGGAAACTACCTGACTTGCTCATGGCCACATAAGAGATGAGTGGAGCAGGTTCTTAAACTAAATTTCCAAAGTTCTGCTCTACTGTGCAATGAACTGTGAGTTTGTTTTATCTTTCAGTTTCCCATTTCCTTAGGAGACCCACGGTCTAAAGATACTGAAACCAGAAATGTGTAAGAATTCCAGTCTTTTTAAGACTAAGGGTATGTAGTAACTTTTATAAAACTGTGCCTAGAACATCTGAAAATATCAGGAATGCAGAGACTGGAGTTTCTTTCTAATAATGCAAAAATAGGCTTTGGTTCCAATGCTGTATTTCTTCATTTATTACTCTGATGTTCTTTGTTGCATTAGTAATAATCTCTTAAATATTTAAACTATTTTCCCAATATGCTGATGACAGTGGCCTGCATAAATGTCTCTTTAGAGTGATGCATAGATATCTGTCACAGAACTAATTTAAAAAAGAATCTTCAGCAGCAGAAGGAGTGAAATCTGAGGGAAAGTTTATAAATCATTAATAATGTGAATGCATTAAATCTCCTCCAAGAGGTAAAATGAAAATTCCCCTGTTAGATATAAATGTAGTGTTTATTTAGCAAAGATGATACCTATGTCGTTGGAAAGACTAATTTTTTAACAATTCAAGAGTAATTTCAATGGTAGATTGACATGCAAAAATCTACATGTATTAATCAGAATGACTGTTTTGTCTTGGAGCTGAAGTGCTGCAAGATTTCTTCCTGATGCTTATATAATTTTCGGATTCTCTCTCAAGTGGTATCATAGATGCCATTTGTAGGTAGTGATAACAATTTTGGTGGTTTCTCACTGAAGCAGCTATTGATTATTATTTTCTTCTTCAATTTTACAACTGTTAAAATGGCTCACTGAGATGCGCACTTTATGTAAGTTTTACTGGGATTTTAGCAAGTTCTTCTGTGTATCATCAGGAAATACGACGTGTCGCTGTTCATTGGAGTTCAGAGAACAGTAGTAGTGCACTAAGACCATTTGCATTCACAAGAAGCAAATAAAATTTAGATAATCTGATCAAACTGGAGCAAGCACATGGCTGAATTTAGAAAAATTCCCTGTTAGATCTAGGTAAAAGTAACCACAACTTACATGCTTTGTGATCAGAGGGAAAATTTTCACTGTTACAGTGTCTTTTACAAAGTCCATAGTGTTTCTGTCTTGTGTTCTTAAACATCTGGTTTCATCTGTTTAAGATTCAGTGCATATATGAGAGAAATCTACTGATAACCAATCTGTAATTTTACTGCACTAAACTGAGCACAGTAGAAGCTGCACTAGGGAATGAGTAATCTTGCCCTGAAAACAAATAAAGGTGTAACCTTATGCTTTTTCAAATATCCTTTGTTAATGGCAGCAATCCTTTCTGCTACAAAATTTTGAATGTCTTATTAAGCCCATCATGTATCAAATACCAGTGTCACAAGGGATTGGGTTTTTGCTTCCCTTGTATCTCCTGGCTGGGAAAACTTGAGATATGCCCCTGTTACTCCAAGGGTGAACTGTGCAAATCATGAGATATGGTGCTTCACCTGTCCCAAGGAAGCTATCCTAATAAGTTCTGAAGGTATCCTGCTAACATTGAACTCTGCCCTCTTGTAAGGATATTTATTCGTTCTGGTAAGAGAGAAAACGATGCACTTTCTTGTCCTGTTGAGATGTCTCCAGAGCAAAATCCAGGTTGGTGATTCTCAGACTTACGAAGCTGCAAGTAATTTTTTGAATAACTGATTTTCTCACTGATATATTTTGATAGAAGACTCCTCTCGTTATGATATAAGTCAGAGATTAATAAATATGTTGACGGCTTTGAAGTCATTGAAAGTTTGTGGTTTCCAGAGAACTGTATTGACACAGCATTTTGCTTTAAGAAGCAGAGAAAAATAAAAAATTGGATCAAAATATGAACCCCCAAGAGTAAACTAGAAGAGGATATAACACATAACAGCATGAGCTGTTGTGAGATGGTGTTTAGTTGCTGGGTACAGCCACATCATACTGGTGTTATCTGCACAGTACTATTCTTCTAACATGACAATTATTAATATTCCCTGACTCCAGTAAAATCAATTTAATTGATTATATGTTGAGCAAATTGAAACAGTCAAGTTGAAACTGTTGTGTAGCTTTATGGTAACAATATCTGTGCTATTATCACCCTCTGTTTTGCTATACTCACATTTCCTACAGGCACTATTGTTCCCACAGCTGACCATATCAGAGGATGGAGAAACAATTATATTTTGCCATAACTTTGATTCAAAGAACATTACTTTTATGTTAACTGTTAAATTACTTGAATCATCATTTCCATCATTGCTTGAAAGAAAAGATGCTTATTTGAAGGAGTAAGAAGCCATGAAACTTATATGCTCTCTTACAATGCCTTTCTCCTTCATTTTTGAAATACTGTCATTAGGGAATTGTATTTTCAATCTGAAGTATTACTCAGCCTGAACACTGGCTGGTCATGATGAACATTTCTGTACTGGATATGGTCAGATTAGTTCTTCTGTGAGTCACAGGCTGGGTGGTGTGATTAAATTATACCTGTCTGAACTCTTAACTGCAAAGGGAAAATCTGCTTTCAGTTTTGGAGAATGTAAATGATTCACTGCTGTGAAAATCCAAGCAGCCATGAGAAGGCCTTGAAGTCTTTAGACGACAGGCATAATTTTATTGCAGTATTAGGCATGATTTTCTACTCTGTCATTTCAAACATTTTGTATAATAGATTTTCAATATTCAATGCAGGATTTAAAAAAAATATTAGGTAATATAAAATAATGATTTTTATGAATGAATCCTCTTCAAATGCAGTGAGGTGTTTCCAGTGTCTCTGCATTCATTTGGTGAAAAGTTTGGAAGCTACTGGCAATGTTTTTTTAACATACTGGTCTGGATTATTAATCAATTTTTTAGTGACATTTTTCAGCATTTGTTATTGATTTTGTATTTTTTTTTAATATGAAGACAATCATAGAATCATTTAGGTTGGAGAAGACCTTTCAGATCATCAAGTCCAGCTGCACACCTAACACTGCACCACTAGAACATGCCTTTAGGTGACATGCCTACACAAATTTTAAATACCTCCAGGGATGGGCACTCAACCACTTCCCTGAGCAGCCTGTTCCAGGGCTTGACAACCATTTTAATGAAGGAATTGTCCATCCAGTCTAAACTTCCCCTGGTGCAGCTTGAGGCCATTTCCTCTTGTACTATCACTTGCAGCTTGGAAGAAGAACCTGAGCCCCCCCCTCATTATAACCTCCCTTGAGACAGTTGCAGAGAGAGTGTGGAGAGATTTGTGCTCCAGACCCTTCCCCAGCTCCATTCACCACCACCCTCTGGGCCTGACCATCCAGCCATTTTGTAACCCAGCACAGAGTACACCTCTCTACACCAAAGGAAGCCAGTTTCTGCTGGAGAATGCTGTGGGAAATGGTGTGAAAGTCTTTACTAAAGTCTAGGTAGGCATATCCATAGCCTTTCCCTCACCTAACTAAGTGCATAACTTGTCAAGAAAAGAGATTGGATTTATCAGTTTGCTAGATAGGGGGAAACTGTGAAATTTGAAGTACTGCTATTTGATACTGGGAGGGAACCTTAGTAAAAATGGTGTTAGCTGCCCTAGACCTTCTTATATCTCGTAATAGTTTTCATTCAGAGCAACCTTTTCTTCTGCATTTTCCTTTTTAACTACTAGGCACATGGGAAGACCATATTTTTGTTTTAGCTTTGCAGGCATTCCCGCAGCTGAAGGGCTGCTTGGCAGAGGGATGTCCAGGGACTTCAGAGTGCTGTGTGTGAGCTGTTGGGAAGCAGACCTCAGAGTGGGCCATGCAGCTTGCGCTGACCTCTGTAGTCCTGCTGGCACCTGTGGCAGCTAAGGCTAAGATAACCTGGTGTGTTTTTGCCAAACTGTGGTCACTATTCTGGCTTTGATGAACGCTTTTTCTGAAGACTCAATGAAGCTTTTTTCTGTGGAGATAATGAGATTTATGTGTATCAGCTGTGTGGTTTGGGTCTGCTGTCCTACTTGACTGTGAAAACTGCAGTTTCTTCCTTTCAACTTTAATGCATGTGGATCTGAGATCCTACCCATGTATCTGTGAACTAACACAAGGCTTTCACTCGATAACTGGGCTATGCTTCTACTTGCTGCTTGGAGGACAGAATAGTGAACAGGGCATCTGGCAGTAGGAGTTTTGCTAAGAGATCTGAAAATGGGAAAAATTGATTGGTTTTCATTATGCTATTTGTGTTATTTGTCATAACATTTTAACTATTCCAGTTTGTTCTTAATTATTTCCTTGATGTTAACCATTAAGGAGGAAACCTTTGGTAGGATCATTCTGTTGGGAAAAATGCCCTGGCTGCCTTCTCCTGACATGATGAACATAAAGGTCTCTTTTGGTCTTCTGATCTTTAAATGATGTAGAGGGAAATATTGCTCCTTTGGGAGCAGCAGGTGTGAAACATTCTAGCAGCACTGCTGCTGAGGTAATTTGAACAAACCTTGAACACAGTTTAGAGTGGTTAACAATGACATTGCACTCTGGGAGATGTTGATATAATTGTCAAAACATTTGAGGTAAGCCCAACAGACATAATGACTAGCTCAGCACTGGTCACATTGTGAATATTGCTTTTTGAATATTGCTCAGGTTAATGCAGTTTGATGAGAAGAATGCTGGCAATTTGTTTTCTCTAAATTAAAGAAATGATAGCACAGTGAGTTCAAAGTAATTCTAGGTTGGAGGGACTTAATAAAAAGAGCTTGAATGTACTAGTGTTGCTTTATTGTACACCTAGACATCTTTTGATTTAGAAACTATTAGAAATATTTCATGTAGCAGTAGCAATACTACATGGCATATTTTCCAGTTTTTAATTGATAAGCACTATCAGCAAAGTGAGCTGCACTGTACTTGCTCAGGTAGCCAGAGAGCAAACTGACAGTCTAAGTAGCCTCTAAATTTATGGTGAGATTCCTGCCCTGAGAACAAACACTGCTCAAAAACACTGGCCCCAGAGAAGCAGAGCAGTGTGGTTGGTTGACGCTTTCGGGTTGCCCCCTGAACCGGAGGACAACAGCATCCTTCCTGCACGTCCGTCCTGCAGGGCAGCTGCGGGCAGGGCTGCCGCGGAGCTGGCTCCCATGCAGAGGAAGCCAACCCGAAATGGCCCAATGATTTGGGCGTACCTCCCGGAGATAAAGGAGCGAGAGGGGTCTCTGGCATGGGGTTTCAAGGCTTTTATTCTTGAAGGGTTCCAGGGGCTGAATACACACAAAATGGAGGGTCCAGGGCTTATATAGGGGGAGGTGCAAGGGGCGGAGAAACAACCAAAGCCAATACGGTGAGGGTCAGGGGGTGGAGAAAACATAGAGTGGCAGGGTACAAACCAATGAGGGAGGTACGGGGAGGAACAAGGGAACAGGGGACCAATGGGGTACAGAGTAACACAGAGGGTTCCAAAACTTAAACGTATAGGGGACAAAGCATACATATTCAGAGGGGCATACATAAAACAGAGTAGGAAGTCAATAAACCAACAAAGCCAAGGGATTTACATGTCAAAGCAAGGCCTCATGGGAAGTCACACTAACCAGGGAGAACTCCTCGAGCCAGTCCATCCACCTTGGGCTCTATGGCTCCTTGAACACACATACACACTGCAACTGTTGGTGACACACATGTTGTCCTCAGGACTGCCACCTCCCCTCTGCTTGCTTTTCCTGTGTAGGTTTCCTTCCCGTGTCTGTGTGATCCCACCTTGCTACTTCCACTTAGTCCAGCTAAACCTTGTGACTATATGCAAGGTGTGGTTATAGCATTTGGTCTTTTCCGTGTGTGTCCTGTTGCTTTCGATCTCAGACACTTGTGATGCAGAGATGTCTGAACTTCCATGATCACAGCAACATCTATGCATACCTGGGGATTGTGTGAAACCCAATGTAACCAAAAAGAGTGATACTAATGGAATCTCCTGTTTCATGATGGAATTTTTGATGTGGCCGTTTGCTTTCTCTTCCTGTCCTTCAAACTGGTTCTATCCAAAGATGTCTCTTTTGTTGATTTGGGAGCAGGAGGTGTGGATACTTTGCTCTTGAGGTCAAAATGAACCTAAAAATTATTTAGAATATTAATGGAATTTCAAGCCTTGTGAATTAGCTGCATTTATTTGAGTAGTCCTGTGCAATAGTTTACCTCATGAAATTAAATATAACATATGGCAGTTCTGTCAATGGTCTATGTAGAGCAACATGAATAGTTTCTGAGAAAAGAAGCAAGAAGAGTTAAGTCATTTATTCACTTTATTTAACTGAGTTAACATTAAATTAATTTATTGAGGGATTGCAATTTATTGAGGGATTGCAATTTGATGTTTATCTGTGTTGTGCCTACCAGAGTGAGGTCATGCATTTTAACAGTGTAAGTTTTCAACAGCAGTGAAACAGGCTTTTGATTATAAAAGGCCTGTAAAAGCATGTAGATTGATACAGGCATTTTGCTGCTCTGTCTGTCAAAAATACTTAAGAATTACCTGCACTGTGGTAATTGTCTAAAGGGAAAAGCACATGTTCAGCAATTGAAGGTTACAAAACACTTTAAAAGTTATTTGGAGTGATATGTGGCATAAACTAGTACTTAAGTGTTGCTAGATAATGGGAATGGCTCAACAACTTAAATGCTTGGGGAAAAAAAGAGCTTTAAATTTCTTAAAAATCCTTTCAATTTCTTAAAAATTGCTTTTTACAATGTGATAGGTAGTTTGTACGGTTGTAGTTTTGTCTGTATTTTTTAATGAGTAGCACTTCAGTAGTCAATGATTTGCAGACAATGTGATAGATGATGTCTAGGGACTGAAAACACCTCATTCCACTCTGAATGGACAGTATTTTAATGAAAATCTTAGCCAAGTGATTATATATCAAACAATATTTGCAGCAGGTGCAAAAATTATAAAATACAGCTTTGAGGAGAAAAAGGTATTGGTAGGTTACTTTTAATATTGACACTTCAACAGCAATGAGCACATTTGGGAGAAGGTATTTTTTCATGTCAGAGTTGTTTATTTTAACCACTTTATTATTATTATTCTTATCTTCTGCTTTTCTCTCTTGCCTGAACCATTTTTTCCCTCCATTTTCTCCTACTGGCTCCAGCCTTGACAGTGCTTTCATGTTCTACGTATGCATTTGTTGAAATTTCAGAGATTTTTTTTCCTGAATTGATTTCCAGTTCTGAGGGAATTAGCACTATTAATGCTGACCTAAGTAGTACACTGTTGAGGTTCATAATCATATTTCAGATTTTTTTCCCTTCCCCTGCAAAAAGTCCTTGCAAATATTTTATTATGTGATCTTAAGAAAGATGAGGACAAGGAATAATTGCTGCACTTTCAGTTAACATATTCTGTTTTCAGTAGTATATCTGTGACACCAAAAAGTAGCAGAATGGAAAGCTTTGTTTCAGTATAGGTCCAGCTGCAGACCTGTATACGCTTTTCAAGGTTAACTTTCTATTTCCTTTATAACCACTGCAGAAGTGTATGGATGGCCCTATTATGCTCTTTCAGGTTTTCTTTTTCCCTTGTGTTTTAGTTATTTCTGAGAGATTACATAAAAGGAGGTTTTTCTTATCTACAGTGAAATGTAAATGTAATCAATTCTGATTGAACAGCCTTTTAAGTTGACTTTCTTCTGAATCCTGGGTAAGTCCAGTTCTCACAGCATAATGCTGTTCTCCCTGCTGATCTCAAAAATATGCTGGCCTGTTACTGTAGATATTATTTCTTTCGGAGAGAAGAGAGTAGTGAAAGAGCACAGATCATCTAGTAGTCTTAAATCTTCTTGCAGAAGCAAGAAGTAAGTCCCTCTGGACTTCTCTTGGTGCAAGAAAGAGCCTGCTAACCTGAGATACAGTCATTGAAGAATGTGCTTCACAAGAGATGAGACACTCAATATTTCTAAGAGGCGGAGGGGCAAAATGCTTGAGGGACTCAGAGTGGTTTGAATAGGGCAAGCAGCACAGGCAGGGACAGGACACTGGTTCAAAGAGCAGTAAATGGATCTCTATTCTTTGGGTCACTTTCCACCATCCTGAAGAAGCTGCTTTGTTTCTCAACGGCAAAGAGAAGAATTATTTTGATGAGCAATGTGGGATGATAGAGACTGTTTCACACTCTAGATGCCCTCAAAGTATCACTTGCACTACCCCATGATGAAGGTTGACTGGCTGTGTATGTATCTCCAGGTCCACAGGTGCACATCTGCATCATACTCTCTTCTGCTATGCAACACTGTGTGTTCTGTTCCACAAATGAATAATTCTGTCACCTTGAAAAAGTGCTGAGCTAGTTTCTTCTCCTTAATTACCTCTGCAGGAGGAAAATACAAAGCAAGAACACCCCAATTCCATCAGTTTTTACAGTATCTCAACGTGTCTGAGTTACTAGTCACTGTTTTATCTCCCTTGCAGAACATGTATACTGTATTCTGAACTTTCAGACTCACAGGCCTGTAATGTCTCTGTTCCTAACATCATCATCATTATTCTTACCCCGTTTACATGAAACTGTATTTACTTGGATACAAGCCAGGTGAGCTAATTATCACCAGCCATTTCTGCAGTGCTCCCTGGAAATAACTTTGAATTCTTCTAGCTGCCTTGGCTGTGGACAGCAATGGCAGCCAGAGGCCCTCAGGAACTTTTGATTTCCCTAATCCCTTAATTAATCATTTATTTTTCTCCTTATTCCATACTCAGTATTTTTCCTAGGCACTGTTGTTTTGGTTTACTGTTTGGTTTGATTAATGTGTAGGCTGTAGTTTAGCGGAAGACAGTTGTAAGAGAGTGTCTCAGTTTGAAAAACAGGTGTCTGCTA
>VXBT01002864.1:0-76591 GCA_013400235.1 Oriolus oriolus
AGTTTAAAAATTAATCATTTAGAGAAGCTTAATGACTGAAAACAAAGTAAAACACTCCAATAGTGATAAATAGTAATAATAATGATGATAATACAACTGATAAAAAAAACCAAACAAACATGATGCACAAGTGCTCAGTACCTATTGAGCAACAATGCCAGAGCCGCCTTTCTGAACCCACATCAGGCCCTGTTCCAGATAACTCTCCCAGTTTGTGTACTGGGCATGCCATTCTCTGGTGTGGAATATCCCTTTGGCCAGTTCAGGTCACCTGTCCTGGCTGTGCTCCCTCCCAGTTTCTCTTCTGTACCTTCTCACTGGCAGAGCACGAGACCCAAAAGAAAAAAAAGTCTTTAGGTTAAATAGGACTTAGAAAAAACAAAACCATCGGTATTTTGTCAACATTATTCTCCTTCTAAATCAAAAACACGGCACTGTACCAGCTACTGAGAAGAAGCTAAGTCTATCCCAGCCAAAACCGGGACATGCCCCAGCCCCCTCACTGGCGTGACAGTGTGAGAAGCAGAAAAGGCCTTGATGCTGTGCAAACACTGCTGAGCAATAAGAAAAACAACCCTGTATTATCAACACCTTTTTCAGCACAAATCCCAAACACAGCCCCACACTAGTTACTAAAGAAAATTAACTCAGCCCCAGCCAAAAGAAGGACACTGAGCAACAGGTTTTGAATTATTTTCTGTGGTACAGAGGGAACAAAATTCAGGCACCAAAGCCTGCTAGCTAGTTCTCATAATAGTACAAAAGGTCATTTTTCCAAATGGCTGAACTGTGCCCCCAGGCTTTCAGGATTATGTGCTGTGTCATTATCAAGAAAAATCTCATTGCATTAAGAAGCAGGCATTGCTTTTAAAAAGACAGAGGCAGTGGGTTTTCTTTAAAAACAAACCCAAGAAAGCCTTATCACCAATCCAGCGTGAGCTGCATTTGAAAATAAAGTTTGTAGTTAAAATTGACATTTCCCTGGCTCCTGTTTCCACCAGCAGCCATCTCACTGATGTCTGACAGGTGTTTGCAGGGCTGCAAAGCCCCTGGGTTAATTCTGTGCGTGAGGAGCAGTGAGATTAAATTATTTCTGTAAGTGGAGTTCTGAAAAATTAATTGAAAAGGTGAACTACTCTCCCCAAATAAAAATATATAAAAGCAGACCTCAGATATCCTTCAGTATGGGGAAGTGGACAGAGAATGCCCTAAGTCTCAGCTCAATATTAGCTGGAATATCAGATACTTCAAACTTCACTCAAGGCAAAGTCAAAAGGGAGGACCTATGCCGGCAGCCATGCACTAATTCAGCACTGAGAGTTGTGAATAAACACTACATTTCAGGGCACAGAAGCAACTTTGCTCAGTAGAACTACATCTAGACAGTCATAAACAAACAAGCTCTCATGGTTTAACATCATAATTCACCAGATTGTTTCAAGCTCAGCAGCTGTGGGATCTAGATGCTGAGATTTCCTGGTGGGCCACTTAAATTCTCTTTCCACAACTGTTTTTCTGAGCCCACAGACAAGGCACTGGCAGATTTTACTCTACATTTGCAATGGGATGGCATGCCCAGAATATTAGTGCTGTTCATCTGAGGAGAATCAACTTGATCACTTGTGATGATCTGTTTCTAACCTCACCAGAGCAAAGCAATACCAGAGCAGAGCTAGTGGAAAGTGTGACCCCTCAAAACATGCACAGTGCAGACACTCTCTCCTCTGCAGATTGTTCCCACCGAGCTGCAGAACTGGATTTAGTCTCAGTGTTGGGTAGAGGGAGTTTCATCTCCTCTGCATTCCTGCTGTGTGCTCACAGCAAAGCAGAGCCATCCACAGAAGAGGCTTCCTGTCCCCCTGGCCAGTGGCAGCAGCACTCCCAGAGCCACTTTAGGTGCTGTGTCCTGGGTGCTAACATGAAACATCCCAGCTCTGTCAAACTGGATGGATTTTTTTTCTACTAGAAAAGATTTTGTATCTGCAGAGGACCTTTCAGCTGTAAATCACAGGATGTACTCAGGTCACATCCTCTGTCCCTGAGCTGTGATGTCTCCACATACTGTGAATGTTGTTATCTCCAGGCTGATACATTCACAGTCACCAGCACGTGTCTCTCTGTGTGAGCTACTTCTTTATGACTAAAAACACTCAGCAGAAATTGAAACTTCAACTGATCCCATCTCTGTGGGACCGCAGAAAACCCCTGACTGTCTGTATTTGTCTGTAAGCTCTAACACCTGGCCAGAACCATTCAGAGCAATTCAGGCTCACCAAAGTAAGACCTTGTGTGGGCCTGCTCTGTGCCCTCAGGACAGTCAGGGTCTGCCAATGGCCTCTTCAGGTGTCAGCTAAACTTCAGTCTCTGAGCTCAAGGCAGAGCTGGACATTTCATGCCCACATCCCANCATCCTGGAGCAGGACACCGTGGGGCAGCAGCCAGAGAGGTGCTCTGACATCCGTGTGCTGCTGGAGTGCTCCATGGAGCGTCTGACGGGATGAGGTTTTCCTTGTGTTTTGTCCATTGCTGGGGCAACGAGCTGCTGTGGGATCACAGCTCACTGCTCCTAGAAACCCTCTGCACAGGCTCCTACTTACACCTGGAGCAAATCTCCACCTGGGTGCAAAACTTGCTGTTTTCAGCCTGGCTGCGTTTGCCTCAGTGGCCGCGCCGGACTCTGATGCTGCTGCCCTGCTCCCGCTCCTGCAAGCTCCTGGTGAGCAGCCCCTCCGAGGAGCAGAGCTGCACTGGGATGGTTTTGGCAGTGCAGGAAGGCAGCACAGGCAGCTTGCTGATCCTAGAGTAGGCAGCAGCCACTTTTCCCAATGTGCTGGTTTAACTGGGGGAGAGTTAGACTGGTAAGTGCTTAGGCTCATGTGGGGTTATATTTTCACTCTTGAGTTTTCCCAAGGGCTGGTTTATTCTGGGCTAGAGTTAGACTACTGTATATACTCAATATGGGGCTACATACACTACATGTACCCAGTGTACACATTTTTATGGTTTGAGTGAACTTTTTCTATGCAGATGGTGATTACATGCTCATGAGAACGACGCAAGAGCTTAGGAATGCCTCGATCTATATATTCTGGCTGCTCAAAACCCCTACAATTAATATGAAGTAGCTGATAACTGAGGTAAATATTTAATTCACTTTTCATAACTGAAAGAGTGCAAAGCAGCCAGTGCCTTTTGAAACCGTCAGCATGGGGACAGGAAATAGGACAGGGCCAGTTGCTATGAATCAAACATCCCCCCAGAAGACAGGCAGCAACATTGCCTCGAGGCAGGACACTTCTGCTCTGTTCCAGCCTTTTTACCTAGCCTGAGGCAAGGCACTTCATTTGCCTTGCTCCATTTCCCATATGTGAAACACTGTAAACATGGGCTGGCTTGTGAGGACATAAGTCCTGAGCAAGCACCACAGGTGTATAAGTTAGGAGGGGACATGGTGTACTGTTCTGAGCCCTTTTTGTCCTGCACCAAAGTGGCATGACCGTGCAGAACTTCCCTTGGGAGTGTTTCAAGGTCAGTAGATGGGGTGCACTATATGAAAGCTCCATACTTTGACCTCTAACTTCTGCAAAAAGTGGATTAAGCCTTTTATTTCCAGTGTGAGGGTAATTTGTTTTACTGGCAAAACATCTGACACCTTTTAAACAATCTTTAACACTGAGCTAAAATACTGCCTTCTCACCTGACTGCTAAATAACTGACTGGTTAACGTTTTATTTGGTCGTTTTCAGCATGAAAGAAAATGCAATTATTTAAAACTTGGTTGAGTGTACTCCAGGAGCAAGAGAATACAGGGTATTGCCAGATAACTGAGTAGGAATGGCTTCTTAAAACAGTTAATGTTTCATAAATGCTTTGCACTCATTTATAGTCTCATTCTCACTTTTTATATTCCTTTTTTTTTTAATTAAAAAAAAAGGAAAGCAAATACTTTTATTTATTTTAAGTGCATTGGTGATGTGAAGTAATCAGTAGTCACCAAAGTCATATTTATAAAAGTAGCTATTTAATAATCATTGCTTCCCAGTGTATTTACTCTAAAGAAATATATTTCATCTATAAAGAGCAATTAATTTGTGCAATCACTCTGTACAGTAAGACATTGATTCTCCTCAGTGCTACACTGCTGTTAGACTCCAGCTGAATGTGATAACTAACCCAGGACTGACACATAACAGAGGAACAAAATGTGTTTATTTCAGAGGAACCTGAACCACTTTCAGTTTCCAAACAATTAGAGAAAGGATGCCCACTGTAAGGTATTGACATCCTTACCTGCACATTTTATTCGATTGCTTTTCATAATAAGTCTCTTTGTAGTGTTTGGATTTCCCTTTTCCTGTGAAAGTTGAGATAATTTAAGCTCAGATATGGCTTGATGTGGTTGCTGTTCACAAACATATCAATCCACAAAATCTTACTTATTGTAGCTAAAAGAATCTGGCAAAAGAGATCTGTAATGAAAAACAGTGTTAAATTTTATGACTGTGAAATCCTCTCATAAAAAGTTAAAGGCCGAAAAATATAAGGGTCAATGGATGTCATTAATTTTATGTTCATCTGCTGCCTTGTATTGGTTAATTTTAGTAGGCAGTTCCAGCAGCTACTGACCAGAAATGAGCAGAATGAGTAGGAAATATAAATCTTATTTACTATACAATCTTTTAAAAAATATATATATATATGTATGAACTATAAACTCTCCCTCCCTTTTATACAGATATACACATATACCTTTTGTATAGATATATACACATATATGCACTTATAGAAGTGCCACAGTTTTCTCACTTGGAAATCTCCAAATCCGTCCCTTCAGCAAGTTCAATGCCAAAAATCATGTTCACTATTTCTTGGAAACTTTTACTCCTTCACCCAAAACCTGGCTCCCGCATGTGTTGCCAAAAAGTCTTGTGCAGCATGCCCAACTCAGTCATCAGATCTGCTGGAGATCCCAGTGGTGAGAGAACAAGGCCTGTTCCTAATCATTCAAACCATTTCAAATCAACCAAAACATTCTAAGAATGGAAATATTTATTTATTTCTTTATTTCTGGGGCAGGTTCAGGCACATCTTTTGAAAAGAAGTAGGAGGCATAGCGTGGATAAGAGAAAACTCACCAGGCTTTGTGGGGTATTATGCTACAAGGCATGTAGGATTCTGAATCCTACACATTTCTTAGGGCAATAAGCATAAAAAAGAGGTTTGCTGAAATCTGAAACAACAAAATTATGAGTCAATATCAGTTCAAGCTGCAGCAAATTGCACAAAAACTTTCATTATTTCTTGGCGGTCTAGCAAAGACCAATGCATCATGCCACTGCTACCTTCCTGATTGCCAGGCTACCACATCCCACTCAGAGGTCATGGCTTGCACTCCTTATGATTAAATTGCCTGGCATGTGTGAGTTAAGAGTCTTTAAAGTCATTCATTTCTAAGCATATGCATTTTCTTGGTTCCTCCTCATTTGCTGCCCATCATTATGCAATTGATTGTCTAAAAGCCTAATCAGTTGGTTTTCAACAATTTGCAACGGCCAATCAATCATGTCTGTGAAAAGTTAGCAGTTCTGTCTGAATCTTAGTAGGGTTTGGATTTTAATAGCTTTCACACAGCAGAAGAGATGCCATTTTGGGCTAAAAAAGATACAGCACAGCCAGTGCTCCTCACTTGTGAGTCTTTAATTATGCCATGGGCTCTTAGAATAAACAATGAAAAGTGTGGGTCAGCTTCTTGCTGCTCTATGAGATATCACACTTTTGACTCACAGTAAGATTAGATAAGATCTTACTGTGGTACTGCAGTTATCTGATATACAAATGAATACATCTATTCCTACATATATTACATATATATACATATATCCATCTGGAGCTGGATGTGGCAGCCCCCAAGCTCTCCTGACAGAGGCTTCCCTGCAGGTGCTGCTGGGAAGGGCCACAGACACCAAATAAAAAAGATAACTAAGTTCTACTAATTATTGCTAACTGCCGGTGGGTGAGAGGTTCATGGGAGTTGCAGATTCCTCCTTTAAAGATTTCACTCTTATCCATGCCTACAGACCTGAGCCAAATACTCTGTGTAGTGCCAAGAAAGAAATCCTACTGCTCTGATACAGAAATCAGATACAAGCAGCCATTACTCCAGATCAAAAAATCAACCCCTAAGTTGAGTTTGCTGTGAAACACAGACTTTTGTTCTGAGGCCTGAGGGATAAGGTCTGTTGTTTCTAGTGTTGTGAGTTTGTATGTTCTTGTTAACACAGCAAGTGTTTTTCTTCCATCTCCTGGAGAAAAGATGAGGGAAAATATGGTTCTGTTTTCTAAAAGATAAATCTGTAGCCTTTGGGCTCTGGAGGGGAAATCTTGCTCTGTTTGTTCATTAATCTACCAGGCATGATCACAACTGCATGGAGTCCCAGCTAGAGTTTATTGGCTCCGTTCTGTTCATCAGTGTGGTGAGAATTGTACATGGAAATTTCCAACTGCTGCATTCAGGAAGGACAAGTCCTCCTAAAAACTGTTTGTCTGTACAGTGAGCAAAACCTAAGTCATATTTTCCCTTAAAAAGCGCAACTTGACTCATTTCAGCCTTCAAGTAGGATTTTTGGAGGTTCCATCCATGGCTGTGAGGAAGATAAATGGTTTCTTTGGTGCATAGGAGATGACTGGTTTCATGAAGTTTATTAAAGGATGGGACGTAAAATTTTGCCTAAGAACAATTAACCTAAGTTTCTGGTGTGGAACAAGACAAGAGTCATTTGGTCTGCCTTAGAACTTAGATATTGAAGCATTTGAATGGTTTATCAACACAGAAACAAACAGGAATATGTTCTGTTGATATTGCTTGAACTTCTTGAGCACAGGATATCACTTGTAATGTATTGTCTGCGTTCCTTGGGATGGGTGTTGCAGGAGAAAAAAACCCACACAACTGGTTGTTATGGTGTTCCTTGGTGAGAACAACTACACAATGAAGTTTAATATTTTGACTTGTAGGACTTTAAAGCAGGCTTATCATTTTCTAGAGCTTAAACTGTTCAGGAGAAAGTATCCTCCTTCAGACATCTGCTTCACAGTACATGTGACTTTTAAACTTCCAATTAATAATGTTGAATCTTCTCCAATACCAGAATTGAGTGAAAGATTTTTTTTAAAGGTGTTTACAATCCAATCATATAGAAATACCCGAAAGAGTAAAGCTGAGGCAGAAAACAGTGAAAAAGGTAACCAAGTGTTACAATGGCATGCAGAGTGATTAAAAAAAGGGTATAATTAGAATAAGAATAGATGTACCCTGAAAAAGGTGTTTGAAGGGGAGGAAATGGAAAGAGAGAAATAGGTTATCATGACCAGGGAAAGGTATAAACACAGAGAGTATTAGGAAATTATGCACTGGGAGAAACTCCAGAATTCTTTTTGCCTTTCTTTCTTTGTCAGTCAATGTCAGTAAATCCCACCATCAAGTTATATTATGATTCTTTTCCTAGTCATTGGCCATGTGATGGAAAACCACCTCCTACAGCTGTCTGTCACTGAGGCAGTTGAAGTGACAGATGGGTGCTTCTATAGATCTGAGGTCTCCAGTCTGTCCAGTGAACCAATTGGAACCACTGCCACATGATGCAGTAACACACACACCAAAAATGCTTCAGATGTTTAATTACGAACAACTCTTCCACAAGATATTCCCTAAAGCTCTAAACCCAGGCACTTGAAGTTCACTGAATGTCAAAACTGACAGCTGCCTTTGTAACCTGCTGGAGTGCTCACATTATGGGAGTCTGCCAACAAAAAGTCCGTGGCATTTTTCTCACAAGACACTTGCTGCTATTAGCTCAAAAGCTGTATCACTGCATGGATTGCTCACAGACAGTGAGGTTAAATGTTAAAAGACATTGAGGGGCTGGAGCATGTCCAGAGAAGGGAATGGAGGTGGGGAAGGGTCTGGAGCCCCAGGAGCAGCTGAGGGAGCTGGAAGGGCTCAGCCTGGAGAAAAGGAGGCTCAGAGGGAAACTTACAATCTTCTACAACTCCTCGAAAGGAGGGTGGAACCAGGTGGGGAGCAGTGTCTTCTCCCAAGGAACAAGCAATAGGACAAGAGGAAATGGCCTCAGGCTGTACCAAGGGAGGTTTAGTTTGGATTTTAGGAAAAGTTTGTTCTCAGAAAGAGTTGTCAAGCTCTGGAAGGGCAGTGGTGGAGTTACCATCCCTGGAGGTACTTACAAGACGTGTGGATGTGGTCCTTGGGAACATGGTTTAGTGGTGGCCTCATTTTAGTGCTGGGTTAAGGGTTGGATTCAGTGATCATAAAGGTCTGGTCCAACTTAACCATTCTCTGATTCCTATGCTTTTTTATAAACTCATCATTGACTGTGTGGACTTACTGCCTGAACAACAATAAAAACACTATACATGTTTCCCAACAGTCTTACCTTTGAAACCTTCATTCTTATTATGATTCTTTCATATAATTTGTACTCTACGTTTTCTTCTTTTCTGTGCTGTGTTTTAAGTCTCTCACAGAACATTCAGTGTGGATAAAGAGAAATAATTGCAAGTGATTGAGTTGCTGTGGCCTGATGAGTAACTCTAAGACACCTGAGTGAGTTCTCTTCTACTTTACTGAATACATTAGAAAGAAAAACTGCCCCCTAAAAATGTGTAATTATAGTGGCTTGTAAAGACCGTGTGAGCAAATATACAAAAAGGCTTGTGGTTGAGATGAACTTGGTTTATGCAGTTGCTGCTCAGTTGGTGGTAAACCCTGATAGCTCATTCCTCACATATCAATCTATGATGACAAACAGGTTCAGGAACACAAGTTATTCACCTCTTTCCTAAGGCCTCCAAAATTTCATAGCTGGTGTTCAAACAAATGATCTATTAAATTGTATGTTCTGAGAAGCATTTTTAAAAAAATCCATTAATTACTATGACACAGTTCTATTTAAAAAAATTAAAACAAGAGAAACTTTCTGCAAAGGGTATTGTTTTTAACAGATTTATGCATTTCTTTTCTCACCTGGACTTCCTATGCCTTGTGTTGTTGCCACCTGTGATCTCTCCATCTTCTCTGCTGCTGCTCCTGTAACTGCCCTGGTTCTCTGTGCTTCTGAAAAGGGAGCCCAAAGCAAATGCAGAGCCCAAGTGCCTGTTCAGGGAGGTCAAACAGCAGATTCCACATGAGTCTGACCCTCTCTGCCTCCAAGTCATCTTTCCTCCCTTCCGACAGTGCAGCTCAGCTTGACTTCCACATCTGGCCTCTCTCTGGGTGACAAACTCGTATTTATTACCTTGTTAAAGGATAGACACAAGGGAAACAAGGGGGAGCTTCACTCTGTGCGGAAAAATAGATTTTTATATCCTATCAACTGAAAGTGCTTAATGTGGTCAATAGGGCAGATGTGATAACCTGCATCTTGCAGAAAAATAAACAACAAAATGGAAGTGCAAGTCTTGCTAGCAGGGATTGTTCTGACTAGCAAGAGATCATTCCCTACAAATAAAGACTGGCACATGTAGTGCCTATAAGAGCACACAAAAAATTACTGAGATCTTCATTACCCTTTTAATGTGATCTCAGTTGTATGGGTGCTTTTCTCTCTCTTTTTTTCTCTTTCTCTCCTTTCCTACTCCTAATTTCCTCTTCTTGAAATCTGGGTAATTTAGGGTTGAATGGGTTAGAATTTGCTATTCCAGTGCTTTGTGAAATGCTTTATTTTGATTGAATGCTTGCTTTAAATTTTGCCAAATTCTTGATCTTCTAAAGTTTGCCAGTAAAGTTTGGTTTTCAACCTCCTGGTGACTTCTGTTGAGCTCTCCTTTCTGCCACCTCAGGGCAAAGTGGTACCTTAAGCCTCTTTTAAATAAACTTGCTGGGACCAGGGCTTTACACCTCGATTCCAGGCAAGGTTATGGAAGAGGTCATCCTGAGTGTCATTACATGGCACATGCAGGACAACCAGGGGATCCACTCCAGCCAACATGGATTTATGAAAGGCAGAAAGGTCCTGTTTGACCAGCCTAATGTCCTTCTATGGAAAAGTGGCTGACGTAGTAAATGAGGGAAAGGCTGTGGATGTCGTCCATCTAGGCTTCATTGAAGCATCTGACACCTTCTCCCACAGCATCCTCCTAGAAAAATTGTCTGCCCGCAGCTTGCATAGGTGCACTCTGATGGGTAAAACACTGGCTGGATGTGGTGAATGGAGCTAAATCCAGTTAGTGGCTCAGCACTTGTGCTTCTCAGGGCTCAACTTTGGGGCAGGTCATGTTTAACATCTTTACTGATGATAGACGTGGGGATTGAGTGTACTCTCAGTAAATTATGTGGGAGTGTTGAGCTGCTCGAGGGTGGAATCACCATCCCTGAAGGTGTTTAAGATGCGTCTGGATCTGCCACTGGGTGAGGTGGTTTAGTGGATTAGGGGTTACAGTGTCAGTAACTTGATTGATGGTTGGACTGGGAGACCTTGAAGGTCTTTTCCAACCTTCTCAATTCTGTGATTCTTTGTGCGCCTATCAAAAACTTGCTTTTTTCAGCTCCTAGACACGGTGCACTATGAGAGGTTTCTTTAAAGCAAAGAATTCCCAACAGGAAAACAGCTGAAGCAGGACCCAGGCAATTTCTGTTTTTCTTTGTGGTAGCATTGAATTTAGAGCAGTTCAAGGCTTTTATACCTTCAGATATCAAATGTCTTGAGATCTCTCTTTCTTGACACTAGAAGAAACCTACATGACTAAATTATAGTAGATTGTAAAGTTTATCCTCTGTAAAGTCAGAGGAATTCAAGAGGTCACCCAAGGCAGACTGGTTATTTCAATTCATGTACATTTTAGAGCAAATCAGTCACTTTTACTTTGTCACTCATGAAACACTGAACCTTTTCCGAGTCTGTGACAGGTTAAGAACAAAATCAAGCTTCATGTCTGTAAAGTCATACAAAGGCACTGCAGCTTCTTTGGGAAATGTTTAAGAGGTCAACATCTGAAAAAGTGTAATACCATCTATATTACCAGGACACCGAGTCCTAGTGTCATTAATCTGACAAATGAGTCAGCCTTCTACTACTATTTATTTTTCAAAATTTTTGTTTATAAAATATCACAGAAAGACGTGACAAGAATCCAAAAATACTTGACAGCAGGAAGCATAAATACATGTTCTCATTGGTCGTCTTTAAAGTTTTTTTCACATTTTATGATTGGAAACTTGCCAGTATTATGCCCCATCTAAAAAGCCAGTGGTCTTTAAGAGTTCTTTGCTCTTAATGAATTTTCTAAAGGTGCCATTGTTGATTTGCTCTTTGTGACACAGTTATAAAATTGTTTGACTGGTGGCTAATAAGAGACCATGGAGGTGTTTCACAAAGCTTTTCTATCTGATTCAGAAAATTCTGTTCGTAGGGCTTGCCTTGAAACAAGAAAATACTTAAAATTCAAAACTCATATGCTTTTGAATTGGTTTGGGAATTCATTTTGTTATCGTCTTCGATTCTTGTTGTTAAAGCAATCCAGGAATTGAGAAACACATTAGCCAGGCCCTGGGGAAATGCATGGATATGCTAAAGGCTGAAGGAAAGCTGAAGGCTGGAGAGATAATGAATTCACTAAAGAGTTTGTTTTCTTCAACTCTATCTCGAAAGTTATTTGGAACCATGAGAAAGTAACCCTTCTCACTGGTCGAGCTCACAGATTAAACTGGCCAGCAGACTAGTTTATTTTATGTGCAAACCTGTCATCAGCTTTCTGGTACGTGCTTTGAAACAGAGCAAAAGGACACCGAAAACAATGGTTTCATGGTGTTTTATCTGTGCTGGCTATCACACAACTGGGAGCAAAGGAAAAGTGAGGCACTAGATGATAGTCTACATCATTTTTTCAAGACTGTTGTGCTTGTGACATCAAGAACTCAGTCATTAATTTTTAACACTGTACAGAAGTGGGAATCATAGTAGTTGTTTAAAGGGCCTGATAATACATGTTAGATTCAGTGCTGAAAATTGGTCATGGCCCTTCTTTTCGTGTGTTGGATGTCACTGAAGACAGAATTAAATGAGGGGAAAAAACCATCAGAAAAACCAGCAAGAAACTTTACAACCCACTTTCCATTTGATTATGTAAGGTACCAAACTTGAATTTCTTTGGCATTTAGTGTAGTTTCCTATTTTGAGTGTATGACTTGGTTATGTGTCTCTAATGGCGCTCTCCAGTCATATTTTTCTCTGTAATCATCAATTTTTATTATATAAAATATACGAGAAGTTTAGATTATACTGGCATGAATCTTTTATCCTTTGTTCATCTGAAAACACATCAGCATCATAATAAACAATTAAAGCCCTGTCATGTCCTGTTATGAAATGACCCATATTTAGGGATCAGTTATTCTGAACCAGAAGATAAATCTTGGATTTCAGGTCAGCTTGTTGCTTCTCAGAACTCTGGTGAAACAGCACCCACAGTGAAGTTTCAGAGTATTCTTTCTAACTTCTTACTTGCATGTTTAGTCTAAACATGCACTCACACTGGAAAAAAGAAAAAAAAAGGGATTATGTCCTAAAAAGGTGTTTCCTCCATATGATTAAAAAGTGTTGGGTTCTGAAATTAGGTTTACATAATTTGATGGAGTCATATTTGAGGTAAATTAACTGACTAAGTTTTTTAATATGTGTTCTACTCAACTAGACATTTGGGGCTTTTTAATGGCCTTTAATTTAATAAACCATCACCTCAAATCAATAAATATTTATAAAGATGATATTCAGGAAACATGAAATAGGATTGGCTTGACATGAATTGAAATAGCCTTTTTTTCTTAATAAAACCAGATGATTTTATTTAATACCTATGTAAAATCTGTTAATGGAACAAATGCCTTTCTGTTTTGCAGTTTATTCAGATTTATGTGGCTCTTCTCTGGCTTGTTTCACAAAATAATCTTTTTTACTTTGTGACTTCTCTTCCAGTCCCTGTGTTACTAAGCACTATTTATTTTAAAGCTCTAAGCATTCAACGGCAAAGTAATTTGATTTGGTGAGGATATGTTTTCCTTTAATTTCATCATCAGTTTCTGCTCGTGATAAAAATCAGCCCAGCATTTCCAGGAATAAAGTTTTGCAGGTATCTGGTGAAATCGTGTCTTAGAGAAATCAAGGGAAAAATCACTTTAAATTAAACCAGAAGAGAATTTAATGTATTCTTCCCTGTGAGGGTGGTGAGGCCCTGGCACAGGCTGCCCAGAGAAGCTGTGGCTGCCCCTGGATCCCTGGAAGTGTCCAAGGCCAGGCTGGACAGGGCTTGGAGCAACCTGGGATCGTGGGAGGTGTCCCTGCCCATGCCAGTGGGGTGGGGTAAGGTGATCTTTAAGATCCCAGCCCCACTCAAACCAGCCTGTGATTCAGTTTTCACCCACTGAATCCTGATTTCCCTTTTCCTGGTGGATTAAAGAGCAGTGGAGGAACAGATGTGGTTCGGTTCCCTTTCCCTCACTTCCCAGGCACTGGTTATTGCCCCTTGGGGCTGGCAGGATATGTTGGAACAGATCTAGTTATGTTTCTTCTGCCAGATACTTCCCGTAAGGATGTGTGAGGTACTAATCTGAGGGAGGCTTGTGCTATAGAATTTTTTGGCCTGTATGACACAGTTAAAGAGAGCAATGCTCCAAGGTTGCAGTTTCTTTTTCCACCAAGGAATTTTTCTATTGTATTTTCCCTAACCACAGTTGGCCCTGCCACCACAGCACTTTTTCCCAATACAAAAGATTGTGCTGTTCTGCCTCCTTTCCAAAGACCCCTGTGGTGTCTTTGAATTTTTTTTCATTTTTAAAACCCTTCTTTGAATCCTTAAACTCTTCACATATCACCTTGGTCCCTGTCCTACTTGAAGTATTTCTGGATCTCCAGACCCTCTTTTTCAGTCAGGAAGGAAAAATTCAGTATTCCTGGCTTTTTTCAGCTGCAGTAAATGACCAGTTAAGATTTGGGGACCAGCTATTGCCACTAGCTTGACAATAACTTAGCACAGCCATTATCTGCAGGATTTGGCACATACTCTCATAGATGTATCCAAAGCTGCAATAGGCCCTTATTAACAGCTGCAGAAGACTGACCACAATTCATTCACGTGCATTCAGAACACTCAGTTCATCATGGTGGGGCATCAGTAGAAACTTTCTCCCCTGTCCCTATGACACATGCTTCAGTGAATATATCTGAGCTTCTTCCAGAACAACAGCCATTCTAATTCTCTTGTAAAACTTGTCCCAGCTTTACATCTGCAGTGACTTGGAGGTGTAAGTCCTGTGGCCCTGTAAAAAAATATACTCTGCACTTTGCTGTGGAGGGCAAAGAACAAGAGGTTGAGAGAATTGGGTTTATTTTGCCTTAGGAATTGAAGACTAACAAGAGATCATATTGCTGTCCTCAACGCCTGACGGGAGAATATGGAGGTGACAGAGCCAGACTCTTCTTGGATGAGCACAAGGAAAATACAAGGGACAACAGGTATGAATTGAAATGTAGGAAATTTCAATTAAATATGAGGAAAAGCTCTTTCTCCATGAGAGGCTGTAAAAATATTTATCCTTTGAGATATTTCAAAGTTTGATTGGACAAGTGCATGTGCAGCATTTGGACTTGACTTCAAGGGAGTTAGAGCAGGCCACTTCACAAGTCCTTTAAAAACTAAATTATTCTATGATTCCATTATAAACTTTATCTGAATCCTATGTCATTGCTTCCTGTGCATGGCCTTTGTTGGAATGTAATTATATAATTTTGAAAAAGGAAACACCTCAGTGGCTGCTGTTGTGGAGAGTGCTGGGTCTACCCCACCTTTAGTGGCCCAGCACATAATGGGGTATATTCACTTCATGCTGAATATTACTTACAAATCTAAATGTAAAAGATAATCTATTTGTATTTCCCATTAATGTGTGATTTAATGAAAATTTATTAATCTATTAATGGCAAAGCAGCTCTATAGAATTTTGATTTCCCTCCAGGTCTGTTGAAAGACTCCTATTTTTAACTTATTGCAGCGGCCTTCTAAAGAACCAACCAGTAAAATAATTTTTTGACCTTTTCATTCTCTTAGTTAGTGTTGTGTCAAAATGCTTTGCAGAATATTGTAATCAAATACAGAAACTTGTGCTATTCTGAAGATTAATGGTTACAGTTTCCAATGCTCTAAGTACCATTATGTTAACAACCATTGAAATGTTAATTACAAGAATACATTAGGTGACCTTAAATATGTATTTCACTGAATTAAAATTCAGGGGCTTTTTCAGAATTATGAAGCAAGGAACAAAAGGAGTGGCCACTAAATAAACAATGCACAAAAATCACAAGGCAACATTAAAAAAAAAAATTCATAGATTTTAGGCACAGAAGAGAGAATATCATCCGTTGTCTTGCAGCTCAGGAGACTTCAAATTTCACCTACTGACTCTTGAATAAAACCTAAAATTAGTTGTACAAATAAGATGCAAATATGTTAAAATAAGACAATATTCTCTTTCCAAAGTCTATTGAAGCATTATTTCAAAATTTCTCATGGCAGAAAATTAACCACATCCCTAGGCAGATTCTTTCAGTGGTTAATTATTTTCACATAAAATTGTAGAGGGTTGTTTTAGGCTTGGATGTTTGTAGCTCTCCAGGAAAACAGTGAAGGGCTTGTTGTAGGCACTTGTCCCACCATGGAAAGTGAAGTGATATTGTCTCACTACTTTGTGCTGCAGAGCCCCATCATTCAGGCTCTCACTGGGAAGGGGGGATCAAGGTTTGATATTATCATGCTGAGAGTGCTTTGTTCATATAGTGAAGCATGTTTTACTTTGGGGCACTCACGGTCTTCCCAGTCAATGCCATTTATTAAGCCAGTGTGAGAGAACAAGGGAAAATAACTCCAAAAATTAGGGATTAGGAAATAATCTATAGTGCCAGGATTGGAGACCTAATTCCACTGAATATGTAACCATCATGAAGGAAAGTGGAACACCGTCGGTGGGATAATTTCAGAGAAAGGCATAATCACATACTGCAAGTTAACTGGGATACACTTGTGAGTAATGAGAGATCTCTGATTGAATCTCCACAGGTAGAGAAGAAAATTGAATTTCCTTGCCCTATCACTTGTTTGAGTGCCTAAAACAGAGGCTTATTGACTAAAAAATGGGTGATGTTCCTTCCTTACATGTGTCCACTTGGTGCCCCCAGATTTTAAACTATGTCTAGATGGCAAATTTCACTCAGAACTCATTGCTTTCTTTTTGCAGGCGGTGAAAGAAAGTAAGAGCTATTTTTCGTCTTTCTCTGTTGAAATGTGGAAACTCTCAACAAGATGAAATTACAGTAAATTCAACTCTTCAGCTGAAATTTAGATCAGGTTTGATAAAGAGTATTAAAAAGTCATGTAAAGTAGATAAAACTTCGATGATAGCACAGCCTGGGAATGACTCTTTGCTATATTATTAGTCAAGTGAGACATAGCAGATTTCAGTGTGGCTCCAGGCTTTTTTTTTCTCTCCCTGATTTAATTTTAGCTTTTGCCTCACACTTGTATGAAATTGAATGGACTGTGCTTTCTTTGCTCACAGTCATGAAAGTGCAGATATATTAACTGTTGCTGAATGGATAAAGATCATATACAAATTGTGCTAATAATTTAAGAGAAACTCTGTATAAATTGAGTGTATAGTTCTTATTTATATATGACAAAATGAGAACACCACCTCTGTTTTTCATATATTTGTCTATTTTCAACATGTAGTGTATCTGTAAAACAGAGGCCTGAGCTCCACAATTTCTATTTACCAATCTCATTAGCATGAATCTACATTAGAAGTTCAATATGTATTCTTGTATTTTAAAATAAAATATGTTTCCAACAGAATTCATATGTCCTAGGGGACTAGGGGAATACTTCTTTAATGGGCTGAAACAATAAGTAGTGAGAATAAATAACACAATCTGCTTTGCCTTACTCTTGTATAAACTATTCCAAACTTAACAGAAGTATTCTGGACTAAGCTTGCAGCAGGGTACTGTGCATGGAATTCATAAACAAGAAGGATTTCAAAGCTGTAGAGAAGCAAAGTAGAATATCTGTGAGCTGTCAAGATATGTCAGATACTGAAGTAACCCACATTTTGACTTAAACTATATTGATGCACACACAAACACAATCCTCTCTCTCCATATAGATGCACATACATATATATATATATGTTATATTTATAGGGAAGTCCAACTGAATGGAATAAGATTGATTCTCTCTCACCCCAACTACTCTATAGAATATGCAAATGGAAATTGTAGTTCTGCTCTAGAAATCTGAAAGGTTTATTTTCTGAAAAAGAACATTACACTTGAGGGTTTTAGAGTACATTTTCAAGAGCCTTACTACATTTTGAAAGAGGCCAGTTATTTTTTTCTCAGTAAGGTCCTGCTGTCATCAGTAAAAGGAAAACACAGACAATAGGACAGAGATTATTGTACAATGAAAAAACCAAAATGTGGACTTCTCTTCATTAAAAAAAAAAATAAAAGAAAATACATACCTTGGTTTCCATGTGATTTAAACCACTTACAATCTTCTCCCAGTACCAAATATAATACCAGCTGCAATTATTTTTTTTCCTCTGACCTTTTCACTGATATGTAGTGACATTATCATTTTGACACATCGGGGCAGGATAATTAGAAAATTAAGCATGCTTTTTACGAATAGAAACAATCTTAAATTAATTTAGCCAATGCAAGAGAGCTTTTTTCAGAGCTGCAGTGACAGAGACTGACAGGGAAGTATCCTGCTGTGAGTGAAGACCCAAACATAACATGTTTTCACATGAAAGGACAGGCAATTAGTTTCAGTGCTTCTAAACTATTTTACAGCCATGAGAGAAATGGAAAAATACACAGAGATTTGTTCTGTTGCATTGTTAAGGTGTTAGGTCTATCGTATTGCCTTCCTGTTTGCAAGCCAGTGGCCATATTCTTCTACACAGATAGAAGGGTAATAAAAAAAACCAGAGTATAATCAGAACTTTCCCCAAAGAGTTTGGGCAAAAGCTTCAGTGAACTTGCACCAGCATATCCACTTTGGTTAAACTTCCAGTGTGAAGGATTTCACATTATGGAGGACTGAGAGGTTCTTCCACATGAAGGTTTTATCTACTGAAAAATCTTACAGAGGTTGAGTGAAACAGACCCTCTACCTCTTACTGTGTCCCTGGCTTTGCTTGAGAGAGGCTTAAGGCAAACAAGTATAGCAAGATAAAAGAACTTTAGAATGGTTAAACCCATCTAAAGCAAGCTCATATCAAAGCAGTGTTGACTCTCATTCCTGTGTAACTGGGAGATCATGGAACAGTTTGGGCTGGAAGGGACCTTAAAGCTCATCTCATTCCCCCCCCTGCCATGGGCAGGGACACCTTCCACTATCCCAGGCTGCTCCAAGCCCTGTCCAACCTGGCCTTGGACACTTCCAGGGATCCAGGGGCAGCCACAGCTTCTCTGGGCACCCTGTGCCAGGGCCTCCCCACCCTCACAGGGAATAATTTCTCCCTAACATCCAATCAAACCCTGCCCTTATTCAGTCTGAAGCTGTTTTCCCTTGTCTTATCACTAGAGTGAACAAGTATTTGCAGAGACAAAAATGGGAACCACAGGTGGATTAATTTCCTACCTTTTCCCTTCATAATTCTTTGTTCCTGATATAGTATGCAGTGATCCAGGTTATTTGGTCCAGTCAATCAACATCTGATTTACATTTAGTAAAGTTTATTGTAAGTAATTACTTCAAACATATTTTATTTCAATATCAATGTACTCTCAATTTTTTCACAACATACCCACCTTATGCAATTTATGTAAAAATGCTGAAATTAATATAATTCAAAATACTTTATCTGATCAAAAAAATTAAATTTAACGGCAGCTCAAATACTCCTGTCTGTTCTATTGATACTATTAATACTGCACTAATGCCCCAATTAATTTCTCTACAGAGTCTCTCTCTGTAGATTCCTGCATGGAAAATAATTTCTTTGAAAAGTTAAACAGCACAAAACACTAGACTGTCATAATAAAGAAAGCTGTGATGGTCATTAGCTGTTACAACATTTAAGATTTAAAAAAATAATGTCTTTTTCTTTTTTTGCTTAGTTCAAGACTTGTTGCTTGTTTCATTTTTTTAAATTTTGAAATGTGTTTAGATATTACTGAAACTGAATTTCTTACTGCATTAAATATCTAACAATTGTTTTATAATTTAAAGTCCGTGATTTTAGCGAAAAAAAGTCATGTCCAAATAAAGGCTATTTTGCATGCCCAGATTTTCATCTGGTATTATTAGCTGTCACTTACCTGTGGGTCAAACACATCTAAGCAATACAAACCCTCAATCTCTACGTGAGTTGCCTATTCCTGTTCATTCAGCTTTTATATGCTGGCTCTTTATGAGAAGATGAGTTGGTTTACTCAGACAATTACCTTCAGCTGTGCATAGTTTTCAGCAAATCCTACTGCCTTTTATATTCTCTATTGAATTCTCCTTATTGTGCTTTTTTGTGTTACGTAAAATATAAAAGGCAAAACATTATCTTGTCTCTCTTAGAGTGGCTAAAGACACACATCAATGCTACCACATAACTCTGTCCTATAAAGTACTTAATGATTTCCAAGTTATGCTAGATGAGACAGAAATTACCATTGTTTGGGTTGTGTCTAGTGATATTAAGGCTATATGACTGAAAATAAGTATCACCCCACTGATAGATACACTATTTATATTTAGTTCAGAGATCTATGGGAAAATAAATAAAGTTTTTAAAATTCTGGGGGAATAATTTATCCTGTTGGTCCATCATGCTGAAATGAAGAGCTGAATTATTTGATCCAGTATCCCTTGCATCAATGTTGAATGGAAACGTCTTCTGTTCATCTTCTCCTGGGCTTCAGAGTGGGCACATGGCTTTCAACACAAGCTGCCTCATAAATAAGGCATCTCAGTTATCACAGACTCCCAGGCATGCCACACCATCTGCCTCATCTTGTTGAAACATCCCAAACCATGGTTTGTTCAAAGAACATCCACACCCAGTCAGAACTTCAAATGTAAAAGTAGCCAGATTTTGCTGTCCTATCGCTGCTTCATTCTTCCTAGGGGCGGTTTCATCATTCTTATGATTTGGCACAACCCTTGAAGTAGAAAACCCTTGAAAAGGTTCATAACATACATTACACCATGATCATACCACAAACTCCTCCACCTGCCTTTTTTACCCAACTGAAATGCTCGGCAGCTTTAGGCAATATTGACTAATGCCTTAGAAATTAGCAGTTTGATTCCGTTGTTTCATAGACTCTTTGTATTATCAGGCTGTAAAAAAATCTCACAGGTCTCTTTTTCTTTCTGCTGAGGGAGCGAGGATCATTTATCCTGGATAAAAAGAGGCTCAGAGGAGACCTCATTGCTCTTTACAACTCCCTGAAAGGAGGTTGTAGCCAGGTGGGGAGCGGTCTCTTCTCCCAGGTAACAGTAGGACAAGAGGAAATGGCTTCAAATTGCTCCAAAAGAGTTTTAGATGGGATATTAGGGAAAAATTCTTCCCAGAAAGGGTTGTCAAGCACTGACACAGGCTGCCCAGGGAAAAATTGGAGTCGCTACCCCTGGAGGGATTTGAAAGATGTGTGGATGTGGCACCCGGGGACCTGGTTTAGTGGTGGCCTTGACGGTGCTGTGGGAATGGCTGAACCTGGTGATTTAAGAGGTCTTTTCCAACCTCGATGATTCTGTGATTCTCTGATTCTAAGGCACTGTTCAAATGTGAATCCCAAATGCAGTGACAAATCAGTGGTGGAGCAGGCCACCAGTCTGTGAGCGTTGTATGAATGTGAAGATTTTGGTTAACCTTGGGTGTAATTGGTGTAGGTACCTACCTTGTGTGAAAATGCCTTTACACAGCAGGATGCTGAAGCCCAGGAAAATTTTCCAGTTAAGATCTTACTGCACACACCACCTGGAAGGAGGGAGAAGGCGGCAGGGCTCCTCATTCTGTGTGAACAGCTATTAACAAGGCCCCGCTCTTCACCAACTGCATTCAGCAAATTCCAAACTGGGCAGGACAGAGTTAAGGTGGGAAAGTTGCACAGAACCTAAAGGTGACATAAAGCTGCAGAAAATGGCTTGACCGAAATGCCTGAGAGATGAGGCAGAAACCGTTCAGCAAATTGGAAATTGTGAGTCATTAATGATGCATATTGTTCAATTTACAAATTAAATTAATTGTGTTAAAAGTTCATGGTTGTGAGTCAAGTAATTTTTCAGAGTATGCACATATTTCGAACCATTAAGGAATTTCTGTGGATGGAAAGTGAGCTGCTTTTGATGATTATGTCTCTTTTTTAAGAGCCCTAAATTAAATTTTTAAAATGTCAGGGAAATTACCCGTGTGAGAATTTCTGAGGCACAAAACCCTTTAAAGGATGTTATTTTTTGTCTGGTAAGACCCACTATGCCTGAACATACACCACACTCTGCAGCATCTGGCCTTTTAAGCATTTAAAGCTTCTGAAACTTCTCAGAGGGATAAAGTCATTATGAGGTGTATTTTAAAATTAATCCAATAAATTAAGCAAGACCTTATTAAATTCAAGTTACATTTATGACTTTTTTCTGTTCCATAGCGATGAAAGAAAAAAAACACTACTTTTGTTCCCTGTTCATTAACGGCTGCACTGCAATTGTTTAGATGGGAACTATGTAACTTACTCTTTTATCAGATTTATTTTTTTAGGCATTAATTTGTTGGAGAGTCTGTTATTATTATTATTTTTAATAGCGTTTGTTTTGGGGTTTTTTTTTGCAGACCAGTACAAAAGGAATAAGTTCTTTGAACATTTTGTTATTTTACTTATGTATTTACATTTTCTGCATGCAGAAAATAAAATACGCAATGAAAGGGCTTACCTGAGAGGAATGTATATTGATTGGTGATCTTGTTTTGTGTTACATTTCACTCTGTGGATCTGGTCACCATTTAGGTGATGTGATGATTTCAGTTGAGAAGGCAGATTTTCTGCTGGAAGTTGAAGAAAGCTTTTTCTCCAAGTTCATAATCTTATTTCTGCTTCTGCCAGAGGATTTTGTGAAATTTCTGGAAGTACTCAGAACAAAATTCAGCTTTAAGCTGGGGAAGTTTGTAGTTACATGATTGAGTGGCAGATAATGGGGAGATGCAGGAAAATTTCTTTACCAAGGTACAGCGCACAGTTCACCTCAGCTGTTGTTTCTTCATAACCCCCAAGCCAAAGTCTCTGTGGAAATACTCTGGTAGAGAATTCGAAATCTGGTTCTGTTCCAGCTTAATGACCAGCAGGCTGCTGGTTCCAGCTCTTCCCTGGCCCTATAATCAGGAGACAAAGTGAAGGTTTTTATAAGTAACAGGAGTAACATCAAGTTTCCCTGACAAAAAATAAGAGATACTGCATCCCAGTGTGAAGGGTCCAAAGGAAGAGGAGAGGCCTGGCCACAGGAGTGAGGTGGACAAGAAGGACACATTTATGATGAATTTTAAACACAGCCAGGATGAACTGCCTTTGGCACCCATTGAAACTTCTACAAATGTGGACACTTCCATGAAGCTGGTCAAGTTTCCTGAGCCTCCAGGAAACCCTCTGGAAATGACACCCAACTTCCATGGGCTTATGGGCACTGATGGTAAGCAAAACTGTCCTAAAAGAAGTACTTTAATGCCTCTCAGTGGCTTTTCTTTTCCTTAAATACAGAATCCCTGGCGACCCTGTAACTGTGAGCAGCACTGGCCCACGAGCCATGAGATGACAACATCCCATCCCTCACTCCAAAACTGGCACTTTTCTCTGTGTGCTGAGGGACTGTTATTCTAAACCAGAGATTTCTGTTTTGCAGGAGTGACTCACAGCCTAGTGGAAGGCTATAAATATTCATTCCAAAAATGCCAGAATCTGTCTGTCTCACCAGCCTGTTTCAAATTAAAGCCTACTGCTTGTATTGGAGGAGGGAGCCTGGGATGGTGGATAATGAAAGCTAAACAGGAACAGATCTGAGCAGCCACTGCTGCCGTGACATTCTGACACGGAAACATGAAACTAAGATGCTTCACCTTAAACACATCTTAGGAATCTTTAATGTAAAAAATCACAGTAGCATGTGCTAAAATACAGTGGTATGAGCTGTCAGTACATGAATTGAGGGCTAGGGAGCTATTTTTGATTAAGTATGACAAGCAGAAAGGACAGGTACTAAGTTAATAATCAGTTCCAAGATTAAACACACCTCTCTTTCTTAGCTTCACAGTGGATGGCACATTCATGTTTTATAAATTCCTGCTGTCTAGATCTCAGAGGGTGTGGAGGGTTTTTTATTTTCACCCATGTCTGTTTTGAGTAACTTAAAGGGAAGACAAAACCTATTCTACTTCAAAAAATGTTTCATTCAAAAAGCAACAGCTACAGGGAGACTTTAAATGTAACTACTTCAAAAATGGAAATAATAACTACATTGTTTAGCTAGATGTATGTATTCTGTGAATACTATGAAAGTGTGACAGTGTTTTTCTTGTTGCTCTGGACATGCTCTCAATACCTTGTTTTCCCTGGATCAGCATGAAATTTTCAGAAATCAGGATTTGGGAGCCTACGATTATTAAAAGTTGAACATATCTAGGCAAAGAAAAGTGTCACACTGGTTCAGTGAGCAGTAATTGAAATCAAAGTGCTTAGTGGCATCAAGCGTCACTCCAGAAAGAGAGGAATCCTGTCAGCTCCACTTGGAAACCTCAGATTCCCTACAAAATCTTCAGTGGCCCAGCCATTAAGTGGGCAACAGAATTTGGCACTAGGATTTCTCTTTTATCTTTAGGAACTTCAACCAGTTGCTGAGAAAAGTCCTATGAAATGTCAGTGTCATATTTGCCAACTTCACTTAGATGGGCACAGTGTAACTTAATTGGAATTAAACTTCTGTTTAGGCAGCAGAGTTGCGTGACAGCTTTATGAAATTTAGTAGCAGGATTCAACTTGCTGTTGAAAATGCCTGAATCCAGGAATCTCTGTGTGGGAGCAGTGTGTGGGCTGGGTGATTACTACATGCAGTGTATCCTGGTAGTACTCCCAGAGGGGGTTAGAGAGCTCTTCAGATCACCCTGAAGTAGATTCTGACATTGATTTAGTCAGAGTTTCTCTCGTCAGTGGCTGAATCAGACAGGGGTTTGATAGCTTTGTAGAAAATCAGCTTCAACCTTCATGTGATATTTCCTCAAGTTCCTGAGGTGTTTTCTTGGGCTGCTGGATGGGATATGAGAAGTTGTTAATGAACACAACTTCATTGCCTTCAGGAATAAGGCTCTGTTAAAGTCCTGGAGAAGAAGAAAAATGGAATTTTCATTCTTCACTACACTTCCATCCATGTGGGTGGATGTATGGAAACAACGGTTCTCAAAGCTGACACGACCAGAACTTGGCTCCAATGGCTTCAGCTAAAAATCTACTTTATGCCAGGTAAACCTTGGTATGATAAAATGTGAAAAAAAAGGTCCCTTCCAATCCAAACCATTCTGTGATTCTACTTCCCAGTTCCCCACTGTCCCTGCAAATTCCAGTGATAAAAACTTAACCAGAAACACTCCTACTGCAATACTGCAAAAACCAGACACCATCCAAATTAATTTCCCTTGTCATTTGATCAGTGTTTTGCTTGAGGTAACAGGTCTCATAGAACTTCTCTTTGAAATGCTGTTCAAAGCATCCTATCACAGAACAGCGTGAGATGTCATCCATGGTATTTTATCTTTGCATGTGATGAGGTACATTTCAGGCTGTTGCATCACATCCCCATGTGGGGTGTATTCTATAGCATTTTATCACACCGTTCAACCTGTGTGTTTTGAGGTCATTTCTGTAGACATTTCATCCACCACAAAGCTTGGCCTTTTAACAGCAGGTAAACTCTTCAGGGGAAAGGTTTTGGAGGGGAAGCTGGGACACATGTGAAAGTACAGGAATACAACAGAGCACAAATGAGGGAGGAACCTGAGAACACCACTAACCCCTCTGCTGCTGACAGCATTTATTTCCCACATTTGTCTACATGAAACACGAAGGAAAAAAAAATGTTCCTTGGTTGTTTGTCCAGCATAGAATCATTAAGGCTGGGAAAGACCCCCAAGATCATCAAATAGATCAGCTATATACTGGTAGGATCTCATTAGGGACCATTTTGGTACCTGACAGCCGAAGTAACTTTAAGTCATCTCTTGATATTCCTAAAAAAAAAAAAAAAAAAAAAAGTATTTTTCTTTGTTCCCACTGATCGGGGATTTGCTCTGCCACCATAAGAAAGGTCTAGACAGCTTTACTTTTACTCTGCAAGTCCCAGCTGCCATCGCCCCAGAAGGCCAATTTAACACTCAGGATGCAAAGCATCTTCTCAGCCCCTCTCTGCCCAGTTCCTCGCAGGAAAAAAGCTATAAAAGGGCATTTCAGAATTGGTGGAGAAAAATGTTCACATTTTTATTCTTTGATTTTCTTGATAATCTTTTACCTCTGAAGCACAACATCTCCAGGCAGCATCTGGAAACAGAGCTGCTGAGAACTCAGCTGAGGGGAGAACACAGTTTGACTTTTGGAAATCAATCCATGGGTGTCTGCTCTTCATCCCTGGATACACCTCAAGCCAACAACACAAGCAGGTAAGCAAGCTTGGAAACTGTATGCAGATCCCTTCAAACCTCAACCATTCCATGAATCTGTGATAAAGACCTGAGGGAGAGAGGGCAATTTACATTAAACATTAGCACTTTTACTGAAATGCAGTCAGTTATTTTTTTATGAATGCTTCAACAAGGCGTGTTGTACAGGTATATTTCCAAACATAGAAGGCTACTTCTACAGAGTTTAAAAAAACCCATAAAAATAATAATGGAATAGTTCATTAAATACTCAGGAAATGTCTTCTTAAATTTTGATGAAATATTACATAAAGATTAAAGAAAGTATTATAACCATAAGTTTAATAAAATATATGATTAAGATCACAAAAATGGTCCCTGTGAAATTATCTTGAAAGATATAATCAATTACTTTGTTATATTGCATAGAATATTAATGAACTTTTATTCCTCAGACATTATAATTTTCATGACGTTTCATAGAAATATTATCAAAATGTCAAACAGAGCATAAAGAAGTAATCACAGCCACAAAGAAAGGACATTGAAGTCACTTTTTCATACGTAAAACATGTCCTTTAAGAGTACACTTCTTAAACTCATATATAAATACTAAACCTGAGTTTTCAAAGAGCTTTTGAAAACACTTCTCTTCAAACGAAACTTCGTTGTCATGGGATAAAAAGAAAAGTTGTCCCGTGGATTAATTACTGAATAATGAATGAGGGAAAAGGTAGGAAATAATTATAATTTTTACCATGAAGGGAAGTTGCCAGCATAGGTAACACAGAAAAGATACAGAGAGTGAGCTGAGAAATGTTACTGATTATTCAAATTTAGCCAAAGGAGTAAAGAGAGACGTGGCTGTAACAGCAGCTGAAGGAGGTCATGGGTCTGAGTGACAGGAAAATAAAAAATTACATTAGATGTTGATAAATAAACTTTGTAGAAACATCTCAGAATCACTTGAGATAACTCTGAGAAAATATTAATAAGGAGAGGCAAGCCAAAAAGCAAAATGATGCTGGGTTATCGGGAATGAAATAGAAAATCAAAGAGGAAATACCTTAAAGCCACTGTGTAACTTCTGAGAGTGGTCACATCTTGAGTACTACCCCTGCTTACATCCAAAACCCTGAAGTAAAACTGAAAAAGGTGTAAAAAGGAAAGAAGCAAATGGCCAAATGCAGGCAGGCATTCAGCAGGGTCTGTGTGAGAGATCAGAACGAGTTACAGAACTCAAAAGGGAGCAATGGAAATTCTACAAGGAGGGATCTTACAAATACAGCATTTCCATCTTGGTCCATTAACTGACTTACATCCATCATGTAGGGGTTAAACTTAGCTGAAAATAAGGACAAACTCCTTTGCAAGTTGATCCTTAAGAATTTCCCTGCTCCTCTGCATCAGTGACCCTCATCACTGAATCTCTTGATTATGCTCGTTTTTACAGCTGTAAAACTCTTATCATCAATGGAAATTTCTGCATCAATTCCATGGTCAAATTTGTTGCTGTTTTATTTTTACCTGGAGAACAAAACCCAAACAGATTTTAAGTATGCAACACAAGTTATAGATCCAGCATCTGGTCTTTATGGAGCGAGTTTGCAGAGCCATAACTTCTGCCCTCCACAGCATTCACACAATGTTATATAAAAGAAAAAAACAAAAGGATCACCTTGCATAAAATCTCTGCACACCACTGTTTAGGCTTCTCTGAACCTGGAGCAGGCAGGAGGAAGGGTAATTGCTCAGCTGATGCTAAACGAGGCTCAAGGCTACAATTATTTAAACAGTGATGCCTGCTGGCCATGCCTTCAGCTACTGAGCAGAGCTGCTTCCCTCCCCTACAGCAAGGAAACTTGAAAAGGGCTGATATGCTGTGTACAAAAATGTGTCTTTTCATTCCAAATCCAGCTGAAGCTACATATCTGATGAAAGAATGGGTTTGTTTGGAAATACTGCAAACACAGTAGAACATCTACTCGTTATTAGAGACAAATCTGGAAGTGATGTTTCAGCCTTTCAGATTATTCTCCAATGAACTGGCTCAGGTTTGGTAGATTTTCCTGTGTGGTGAGTTTAACCATCCTTTAATCATCCTTGAGGAACTTCCTTGGATTCACCCCACTGTGTCCATGTCTCTCTTGCACTGGGAAGCCCAGCACTGGACACAGAAATCCAGGTGCACCTCACTGGTGCTGAGTAGAGGGGAACAATCCTCTCCCATCACCCGCTGGGAAAGCTCTGTCTAAAGTGAATGTGTCAGTTTTTAAAAGGATTTTGTGTTATTTATCAGGATTCTTTTGAATATAGAACTTATAAATGGTTCTGGTTTGTTATCTATATGCACATCAACAACAAAAAGCACTGTTTTCTTTAAAATAAATTTTCTTGTCAAATGTCTATGCTGCCAAGAAACAGCACCTAGATCTGAAAATTTATTCTAAGTTGCTTTCTTAATTTGTTACTTCTCCTTCCCCCACTCCCTTCCCAGTGAGTCTAACATATTTTTGTAAAGTGTATCTTTTCAGAAATTCAAAAGCACAAGTTTCCTTCTTTGGAAGGAAAGGAAGATAAATAGCACAGCAATCTATGTGACGATGGGAACAGTATGAAATGAAACAGTAGAGTAAGAGTCAGCATGGTAATATTTGATTTACAAACCTGAATCAAAATTACGTACAGAAACAAAGGGCTGGAAGTTTCATCTGTGCTTATTTTGTGTTCTGGTACCACCTCAGGGTTCTCATTGTGGAATATGTAAACTCTTAATATAGGCAAAATAACTTCAATGGTAAAGTCCATAAATTCTCTTTACTTTTATAATTACAGTCAGTGACTCAATGGCTACTGAGGGACAAAAGGCAAGTAATCCTATATCTTCATAAAATTTAAAGATAAAGAAGGTGAATGTGCTATCATGATCATCTGGACTGACCTGCATTGACTGAATAATTTCTCCCAGTGAGAGAATCCTGTAATGGTTCCAGGGACTCGAGGTTAAACGAGAACATCTATGGAATGATGCTCTGTACCACAAAGATTATCTCAAAAGTCTGGATTCTATCTGAATATGTCAAAAAGGCACCTAGTACAAACTCCACAATTATGGGCTCCTTCTTACAATCAGGGAAATTCAGTCATTTGAAAACAACTGTCTAGGTTACATGGGGAAAAATCATCCCAGAAGTATATATTTTTCTAGATAACTAAATTTCTGAAGTCTAAAATTAGGTCAAGTGCACCCCTGAAAAATGGATTTTTAAAAACAGATCTTTAAAATTAATTTTTAGGTCTTGCCCTCTGTGTGCAGGGCAAGGTAATTGATTATCCCCCTCCACTGACTGAAGCAGGATAACGAATTTCCAAGTGTATTGGCTCCTAAGACAGCTGGATACAAGGATTCTCCAGGATAACATGCTGTTCAAAACCATCCTGTGATCATTTGCTGACTCCACACTGGTGCACCCCAAAACTGATCACATCATCAGCCAGCAGACAATACCATGTCCATGTGAGGGGAAGTGTTCAGTGTCTGAGGTTAAAAATTCAAGGAGCAAGCAGCTCTCTAATGAATGCATGCAGCCAGCTGAGCAATGAAAGCTGCAAGTAAAGAAGCATCTACAGAACAGTTCAGGTTTCCTTCAATAAGCAGGAGAATGGAAGAGTGGAATGGCAGGAAAGGGAGTCCAGCACCTGCCATGACTCTGGCACAGCCACATCAGGAGAAAGCCACCATATGACAAAGCAATATTTTGAATTACCATAAAATGTATATATATATTTTTATATAATTTGCCCAAACTCCGTGGTTCTTTTGCTAAATTCATGTTCTACTTAAGTGAGTCTTCAGGCTGAATAAATAATGTGAGATCTCTTAAATTTTAAGAGTTGCAGGGTAGCGCAGCAAGAGTTACATGGTAATGTGCAGAGATGCCTTAACATTAACCCCAAGCTCTATCTGGAGGCATTTCTTCCATTTCTACTTCAGCCTTTAGTCCCTGGGGTTTTTTCTATTACTTTTTTTTCCTTAATGCATGAAACTTAAATAGTGATGAAAATATTAAGGAAGCATGAAGTGAAAAGTGGGTTTCTGTATAATCAATTCCACTGAACAGCTGTGAACTGTTGAGTTTAACTGGGTTACAACTGGTGCCATGCTTGGAGAGAGGGAGAAATGTGTGTGAGGATTGTTAACTGATTTATTTGCAGTGTATTAACAGTGCAATAAGACTGTTTTTAGCCATGCTCTCTGTTCCCATCTCCCACTTTCAGAGCAGCAGAACAGACCAGCCTGGGCAGCAGAATAAAGCTGAATAAAGCACTTGGAGCAGCCTGGGATAGTGAAAGCTGTCCCTGCCCAGGGCTGGGGGTTGGAACCAGATGGTGTTTGAGGTCCCTTCCAACCCAAACCATTCTGTGATCCTGTGATTCTGCTCTTCCTTTGGGCTGGACAGCATTTGTATGGTTCAGGTCATACAATCCAAGGTCTGGGCTCCTCAGTACAAGACGGAATTTTCTTAATTTTGTGATCATTTTTATATATAATCTTAGCACTAGAACAACTGTGTGCAAAAATCAGTGCTACACACATGAGCTTTAATGGTCATCACAAGCTTGCTGATCTGAATGCAACACTAAGAAAATGCCTGCCAGAGGCTTTCAGTGCATGATCTGTATCCAAACCTCCAGGCAATTGACAGTCAGTAAGAAAGGACCATCCTGAGAGAATGCTGAGGGGATACACCTATTGTGACCACACATCACAGCTTTCAAAAGCCAAACCCCTCCTGTTGCCTCAGACAAAAATCCGAGTAGCAATGTGATGAAATAAGAGCTATTGGATTGCAGCAGAGATGTACAATTGGTCTCACCATTTAACTCCTTGTGTTCCTAACCATGAGTGATTTCATAATGAGCTGATTGCCAATTATCTCACAACACACAGAGAATGGTTGTCTGAAATAGGCAGACTCTGTGAGACATTAAGGGAGAAAATTGACATGCAGTTTGCTATAGTTTCAGTTTCTAAAATCATCTGAGGTCTGAGCCATTGTATGCAGAGCGTGCTACAGCACAGTGTCTTTCAAGTACAGGAATGTTGTCACAATCTGCCAGTTTTAAAGTGAAAAATAAAATGATCCTCTGGCAACTAGATGAAGAGCTAACATAGATGGAATTTCAATACATGTGGGAGATAATACTTATTCCTACATTTGTTCAGAAATAAATTAAATCCTCACTTTGTCTTTGATTTTTCCTTCTGATTTGCTGCACTCTTTCCACTTCCTCTAAAGTTTTAACTGCCATTCAATTCAGATTCCACCCTGTACTGAGATGAAATAGACACAGAACACGTTCTGATTATATTCTTAAGCTCAATCATCATGAGTGAAAATTATCCATTTGCGGACTTACACCCCATCTTAATCAGGAACTTGATCTTGACAGAGCTTGAACAAGCCAGTCTAGAGGCAATTGGCTGGGTCTTAAACCATATATGTTCCTGGAAAGCCACTTATCCAAGTGGAAATCTGGCACCTCAGGAGGCAGGGTCATTAGAACACATCCTTTTTGAGGGGTGAAGGAAAAGCAGGGAGGGACAAAATAGTAAGGAGGTATTTTTAAATCTTAAAACTGCAAATATTGAGTTTGAAACATTTCCATTGAGTGCAGTGCACTCTGTACCTTTGTACATGACGACTTGTTAGCTGAGCTCTGTCCTTTCTCCATACAGCAAGGCATTCCACAGACAAATAAAAATCACATTCATCTTATTGAATAGAATGGCAAAATTTCTATTTATTTCGTCAGGAAGAGGAAAAAAGGTAGCTTTGCATTTGGAGATGCATATTGATAGTAGAGACAGCTTAAAGAAATTAAACTACACTTCAGTGAACTAATTTAATCAAGTGAACATGACCCTTGCCAGAGCATCTCAGGTCTTTTTCATTTACATGCCCAGCTCTGGCTTTAAGTGAACTCATGATGGAAGCAGCTTGGCATGCTCTTCTCTCCTCCCAAGATGCAGGACACATTCATGACATTTCTTCACACTCAAAGGAGTTGAATTGAACTTTATCCCAATGGGAAGGGGTTTAGGTATTACTGAAGTAATTAGTGCATAGGAGGGACTATTTGAAGAAAAAACCACATCATTTACAAAGAAAATAACAGGTAGTGACATTAATTGCTAAGCTCTGTTCTGCCTATTAAAAGTTGAATGAGGCAGCTTGACAGATGATTTTATAATGATACGCATGGGATTTTTTTTGGTGGTGGTTTAATTTCTGACATACTCAGGATCTGGTTGGTCTCATTTGGTTTGAACCTTTGTCCTGGGCTATCCCCAAGGTATCCCCAGTCAGATAACCAGACCCACCTCAACAACATTTTATCAGCTGCTAATAACTAACAGTTAACAAAAATATAAAAATTATTCTTAACAGCGATGCTGTCTCTCTCTCTGATCTCCCAATTCTTTCCTGTATTTTGAATAAAAGGTCTTTAGAGACGTGGTTAATTGAGTATGAAAGGAAAGGATTGCATTTAATATCCAAGGGAATCTTTCTCAATCCCATGTTCCTCCTTTGGTGGTGCACAGGGCAGTGTTCAGCTTTATTTTATGGACCTTCTGGGAAATAGCAAATTTTAGCATTAACATGGCCATAAGGAGATTTTCCCTCTGCCCAGTCATGTACAGCATGAAAAAGCCAGATGCCAAGGAGTGAGGGATTACGCAGGGTAACTAATGTAAAAATTCTAGTTTTAGTAGGATTATAATGATCTCCTAAATTCTCTGTGCCAGTGTTTTCTTTCAGGTCTTGACCAAAATCCCATTGTGGTCAATTTTAGTGGTCAGAAAGACTAGACTTGAAATAGTATCCTTGATTTTAAAATAATATGAGCTTCCATTGAAAGGAATGCAGCTGCCATCAGTCTAATGCAGAGTTTGTCTCACTCTTCAGCAGAAGCCATTAGAAAGATTTCAGTGAAAATCTAGCATTTAAAATACCACGAAACCCTTAAAGGGAACAAAAAACCCACCAAAACTAAACATACAACTAAAAATGCATAGAGGACAAACACTTGGGAAGAGTGTATTTAAAACTAAAGACCTAAAGGATTCTCTGTATGGGATGCAACTAAATTATTTAGATGATAAAAGACACTGATAATATTCCTGTGAAGCTATTTTGATATTAAAATATGGCACCACACATGTTGCTTTTCAGGAAGGATTTCTAAGTAACGATATGAGGAAGTGTTTGCTACATATTTTATTTCCTGTCTAAAATGCTTTTAAAGGTATGTTTTTTAAATGTAATGGGTTGTGGGAGAGTGAAGAAAAACAATTACTTTGGAAGTAAGTTTGTAAAATATTTATATTTGTTCACTTTTTTCCCCTAATTTTAATTTACAGAATCATGTAGGATCACAGGATGGGCCAGGATGGAAGGGACCACAGAGGGTCACCTGGTCCAACCTCCCTGCCTGAGCAGGATCATCCTAAAACAGAATGTTATCCTTGTGTCAGGCAGTCTTTCACAGCTGGAGGTCTCACACAGCAGAAACATGGAGCTTAAAATTACCCAACAGCCAAATTAACAATTTTGAGGCTTATCCATTTTTTTGTGCTCTTGTTTCACCAAAAGAGGTGACCTCCACACAGGAATGATTATACATCCAGAATTTCTTCAGGCTATGGTTCATTTAATTAGAAAAATAAACAAACAGAAAAAAAAAAAAACACAAAAGAAAACTTAGGTTTGGACTAGGACAGGGACCTCAGAGTTTTCCACCAAGTGTCCAACTTCTTGCCTGCACAACCTCAGCAGTCCCAGACACAGACACCCCTCCTTCTGGGTGTCTTACAGCTAAGTTCTCTTAAATATGTGGCTCTAAATAACAAGTATTGAAGAAATTTATCCAGAAGTTGAGCAGGGATGGCCTGGAGGAAAATAACTTTATCGGAGTTGCTAACATGATGAGGGCTCTCCTGCATGTGCCCTCAGTGCAGAAGCTTCAAAATCAGGCACAATGTTCTTGGATAAAAAAGACACAACACTCAAAATTTATACTGCTCAGATTTTCTTCCTGCTGTGTTTTTGATCTTAGCAGATCGTGTTCTCTCATGACTGGAAAGAGAATATTTTACCTGAAGGTCATTCCTGTGTACATGATCCTACATGACACTGAACTAATGAAAAACACAAATTTGCCTCAGCTCTGCCGCCTAGAAAGGATTCACTGAGAGAAAAATAATGTGAATTCAGTTTTGATGTCTTATCCCCAGCAAGTTCACAAGTGCCATCCCTCAGACAAATTGTGCCCTGCTTCCCTCTGAGCAGTTTATCCCAGCAGGAAGTCCCAGTGTGTTTCTGTCCATTTGTCCCTCAGTCTCACCTTCCTGGGGCCAGTTCCCCACATTCCACATCTGAGCCATTCCTCAGTAAGACCTCCACGTGAACACTACTGCACAACAATGTGGAGGGAGAAATCCAGGTATCTCAGATTCTCCTACAGCTCTTCTGGCATCTCACCAGTCAGTCCCATGCAGATTTCTTGTCTACAGAGACATTTAAATGAAGATTTAGGCACCTGTGCTGTTGCCTTGTTTTTTACAATTCTTCCATGTTTTTAATTTTGTAGACAAAGTATTCATACTCTGTTCTGTAAACATAAGCCATGTTATGTCTAACTACAAAAATGTTTTCATTTCTTCTCCTAAGGCGGAGACATTTGACAGATCTCTCCTTGGACCTATGTATTTGAAGGGTGGTAATTTCACTATCCAATCAGTGAGGTTTTCTAAAAGTCTATATAATAAACGAAACCCCCCGAGCTGGAAGCTTTCCGGCTTCCGGGTGGTCTTTCTCTCTCTCTCAGAGTGAGTGTCTGTGTGTGTTCCTTTCGTGTCCGCGTGCGACATCTGGAATACTTTGTCTACAAAATTAAAAACATGGAAGAATTGCAAAAAACAAGGCAACACCTGTGCCCCTCTCTGAACCTCCTCCTTCAGCAGTTGCTCATAGCCAGTGTGTCCCGACCATGGAAGAGGAACCACTGGCAAAGGACAGCTCAAGATGACCTTGACTGAGATTTACAAGATTCTCTAAAAAATTACTGGGGAGTTATCTACTGTGCAAGCACTGAAACATGTGTCCAAGAAAAATCTGTGAGTCATCTACACATAACATTGCTAGAACCATGGATTCCATTTGAATTGCCTTTGGTGTTTGCTGGATTTCTGCACTAATAACACTCGGTATAATGTGTTCTGTCACCACCTGTAGTGTACTAATTTAATTTTGGTCCCATCCAAGCATCCATCTGCTCACAAACATCAGCTACAACAGCCTGAAGGCTCCTGTGTAGTGTGCCAAGCTCAGGTGTGTACATGAGTGTCTTACAGCAGATGCAAAATAACTGATGGGGAATATTTGTCTGTGCTGGGGTGAGATGGTCCCCATTCCACTTTCTGAATGGATAAAACCTTGCACATGGAAAGCAGTGTGGTTAAGTGGCATATAAAATCACGTGTAAAGTTCTGTTGATCCAAAGGACAAACTGTTGCATGATACCAAAAAATCTTAGCAAGAACAGTGTGCTAAGCCAGCTGATTTGCACAGAAAAGCTTATGCTGAACTACAGTGTAAAAGTACAAGTCAGCTTCTTGTTTTGAAAGCAGAATTAAACAAAGTGTACAAGAAGTGCTCTAAGGTCTCTCTACTTCTATAAGACAGTCTCCCATGGAGAAGTTCTAGAGTTTGCACTTATTATTCTGTTAGACGCTGCACAACAAAAACAGAAAAGGAGAACACTGTAAGAAAGGTCCCTGATATTAATAGAAAAAGTGAGGGACATGCTCTGAAACTTAATTTACATTCTGCAGCAGACAAGATAAAAGTAAAGCTATGAAACAAAACTGAGGGATGGAAATTCAGAGATTGAAAATTACCCTGAAAAAACCTGCTCTTTTTATTTGGTAGTAAATCCCTACCAAGCAGGAGCTTTAACTTTCTGCTAGACACATCAGAAAATATCTAAATTCACAGCTATAAGCAGACTAACATATCAGTATGCACACAATATTTGGTTTTATGTGTTCCTTATGTAAATGTGTTTCCGACTTTATAAACAAAACTGTAATCTTTCCCATTTTTTCAATAAAACCCTTTTATTTTGTGCTTTAAGTTTACACAATGTTTAAAGTGGAGTCAAGTGCATTTCACACTCACAGCACAGCACTTCTGCAAAAACAGATTTCAAACAAGTCAGCGCAGAAACAATCACTCGCCGTCTTGCCTTCATATCTTAGGAACAGAGGTATTTCCTCATTAAAGTGAAAGAATCAGTTTGCCCATGGCTGTTAGCAAGCAGGAAAGGGAAGGCAGAGGTACTGCCAGGTGTGTTCTATGTCATTATGGCCAGGGGCAAACCCATGATGTCTCAGTGAAGATACTCAGGGGAAAATGTAACAGGAATGCAAAGGACTCATCCTGAGCACAAAAGGTGCCACCAATTTTTGAGTATTAAGTGAATTGTCACTTTTTGATACATGCAGACAGAGTTTTCACACACACTTAGAGAGCTTAGACTTCTGAGTTTTGATTTCCAAGCGTCCCTAACCTGCTGCAAAGCTGTGCACATTTCAGTCTACTTCCCAAAAGTTAACATGGGTTTATGACTTTGTTTAATGGGTTTAAATTAGTGTTACCCATGTTTTACCTGTCAGCTTGCGCTGATGTGAGTTCAGTGCTGTGCGTTCCAGCATTAGCATTCTCTGTCCAAATCCCCCTGCACGAAGCACTGAGTGTCTGTTTAACATGCACCGTTTCTCCCTCTTCAGCAAAGCTGAACACACACACTCTTCCCCTGACACCACTAAAATATCTAAGTGCGGGACAGATTAGCCTCTGTTAGTTTTGTACTTTCTGAATAGAAGGTGAGTTCTTTCCCTGGGTTTGTTTGTTTATATAAAGAAGCACTCTGTGCTCAAAGGAACGGACTCTGAAATCCCAGGAAGATATAAGAGGATTTGTGTCTCAGCTTTAAAAGTTGACCCCATCATCTCCGTTGAATTACAGAAAGTTTCCAGGCTTAGCATGCGGAAACAAGTGAAATTGCAAACAAAAAACAAATGTGTATAATAAGCTGTTCACCTTCAAAGTTCTCTTAATGACTAACAGCAATCTTGAATTGTTCAGGTCCTTTGATGGATGACATCGTATGATAGATGACTTGATCTCACCCAGCCTGATATGCCAAAATGCATTTAATGTGATTAATATTTCTGTTCTATCAGAGGTGTGGTGAGCAGTTCAGGAGATGGCATTCAATGGGAATCAACAGGAATTCTCAGTCTTACACAGTATTTTGTGTAGGGACACAGCCTTGTTAAGAGAAATTTGTTCTTTCAGCAGTGATCTCTCTTCTCAAATCTCGCAACCCCTGAAGCTCAAGGCAGGAATTGGGGGATGAAGTTACAGAACAGAATATTCCAGTTGGAGGGGACCTGTCCTGATCATCTGGTCCAGTGGCCTGACCAGCTCAGGGCTGACCAAAAGCTGATGTTGTCAAAGGCATCGTCCAAATGCTTCTTAAACACCGATGGGGTTGGGGCACGGATCCCAAAGTTGGTGTTGGAATCAAACTTGGTGCCTGCTGGACTGGGGTCACAACCTGGCCTCCTGTCTAATAGGGATTTCAATAATTTAATCCTAATTTACACCAGAGCAAATGATATATGAATCTGCATTTCCAAAGGGTTATTGAACATTAGAGACCCCTCCAAGGCTAACATAAATCTGCATTTTCAGCTCCTGGAACTTTCAATTTTTGGTGTTGCTATTAAATTACCATTTGATTCCTGAATTCAGTCAGAGAAGATATGATTTTGGTCAATCTCAGAATGCCAGGCTTTGCTAGGAAACATAGCAATGCTCCCTATTGATGACTAAAATAAAGGGCAGTATACCTTTCCACATTTATATTTTTCCTAACATCAAATTGCTGAGTGCATCTGAAATGAGTATTACACATTACCCCTTGGCTGAAGATGAGGACACACAGATGACAGTGTCTGAGCAATGCGTGTAGTCATGCAGGTCTCGAATGACCAATGGTCTTGGGAACAAAAATTAAAAAGCTTGTAAATGTCTAATTCAAAAAATACCAAACCTTCTGAAAACTGACATTTCTGGATTAATTGTTCTTTATATTATTCACTAAAAAATGTCAGTGTCCAGCAAACACTGGTTCCTTTTGAGAACAGTATTCCTGTCTTACTTCCTGGTGCTCACTGCTGCCATATTTTCAGATTCCTGCTGGAATCTCTTTGAGAGCAGAATTAAAGCACTTGGTGGGTCCGTGGCACAGATTCAGAGCAAGCTGAATTATTTGAGCCAAACAGAACTGCTAAGAGCCAGGTCCCATTCCACGCCACTCAGACCTGAGTGCTGCATTAACTGAGGGAAGTACAGTGACAGGATACTGCAGGCTGCAAGGAGAAATCATGGCAGAAAATGCTACATGGGACTTAAAAAATTTATTTCTGAAAGTGGTCAGGAATGCACTTAAGGAAGCAATTTTTCTGTGTCCAGAGAAAAGAATAAGTAGTTTTTCCCCGTCTCATATCTTTAATTGTCAGATGTTCTGCCATTCAGAAAAACATGTATGATTTTTTCTTCTTGTATTTAAGTTATTAGTGTTGTAAAAAATCCTCATTAAGATTTCCTTTTGTTTCCTTCATTGTTTTCGTCCACAACAGGGAAACTCAGAGTAATCACATACACAAAGACACAAAACATCGAGGGAAACAACACATATCCCCTTTCTTTGCAGCTGGCCTCTTACATATCCTATTCCTTATCATATATGACCTTTTTTTTTTAATCTACTCCTCACAAATAGAGTTATTTTCACTTTCAATATGGTAATTTACTCTATGAGCAGGAAATTACAATATTAATTTTTTCTGTAGAGCTGGACAATTATTGTTATTATTATACTAATTCTCAGCAGTCCAGTGATAACTCTGAGAAACAGCATCTGGTATGAGTAGAATTCTGTTTTAAATATACATTATTCATGTGGGTCTCCCTTTAAAATTACCTGGCACAGAGCCAGGAAGATAAGGGTTACTAAAGAGTCACACTTTAAGATGACATGTCATTGTAGCCATTTGCTATCTTTGTAATGAATGTTTTAATTAAGGAGCAGCATCGGGCAGGCCAACAGCTGGATCAGATTGAGCTGTAATTCCTTATTTTCACAATTCTGGATCTTCAGTTCTGAGAGAATTGGAACATCCTCAGCCAGTCATCTCTTGCTATTCAGTATTCTGCAAATACATTATAAATAGAATTTAAGTTTTTTAGGTACAGTGTTCTGTAAAAGGGAAGAGGACTGCTCAGTTCAGATTACACAGCTAACAGTGTTCTTTACAACAGAAAAATGCCAGGTTTGTTAAAATAAACTATGAAATAGCCAGGTAGAACATGACCTTAAAAATGACCTGTCTTCAGTGACATCTTGCAGTCATTTGTCTGCTAAAATGCAGGCAGATATTTATTGTAGAAAGGACAATGCTGGCTCCAGAAGGCAAATTCGTTCTGATGCTTTACCTGTAAGAGTTTCAGATCCATGTCTGTCTCCCTTTATGTGCTTCAAAATTATATGGAAAAATAGGATAGCTGAAACATACTTGATTTATCTCAATAAATTAACCATAATAATAATTGAAGTAAGGATGTTTTCAGATACTTGCACATAACTTGATAAAATTTTATTATTTTCCACCAACTTTTCATAATATCAAGAATTCTGGGGAGAAACCTGGAGCAGAAACCCAATATTTCAAGTCAAAACTTAGCTGATGATCTGATTCAGACCAATATGACATGAAAGTGTTTTTACTGAAAGTTATGAGAAGAGGATTGCGTCCTTAGAAGACACACTGTAATGGAGTGCAGGGGTGTAATGCAATGTAGTACATCCAGTCAGCTCAAGTCTTCATGCTTTAAAGCAGCAAAAACAAGTTTGAATTTATGTCCTACATTCAATAGAAGTCCCTGGAGCCTGTCAGTTTAACCCTTCAGAATTTTAAGCTTTCTCTGGCATTTCTAAATAGGAATCAACAAGGCTTGTTAGTAATGTAGGTTAAAGGGATGTTCAAAGGCATGCAAGAGAGCAAGAAATGCTTTATCTCTTTTAATGTGTCAAAAAAATCTGAAAAATCCTCTTTCCTGCCCTGTCACTTTATGTTTTTCTGCCATGTTACCTCAGAGAGCTCAGGGAAAGTGGTCAATCAGTGGAAAAAATCACTCTGGAAAGGTAGAGTGTGAGCAGAAGGGAAGGGAAGACTTTCCTATTTTACTGTACAGCTATAGGGTATGGGAGTTCCTACTCTGTGGTTAAGTCAGGATGAGAAAAATAATAACAATGAGAATACAAGATGAAATGGAAAACAGGGTGGGGAAAAGGAGGCTCAGGGGGGACCTTGTGGCTCTGCACAACTCCCTGACAGGAGGGGGTAGCCGGGGGGTGGGTCGGGCTCTGCTCCCAGGGAACAGGGACAGGATGAGAGGGAACGGCCTCAAGCTGTGCCTGGGGAAGTTTAGGTTGGATATTAGGCAAAAATTCTTCACTGAAAAGGTCATCAAGCTCTGGGACAGGCTGCCTGTGGATGCTGTGGAATTGCTATCCCTGGAGGGATGTAAAAGCCATGTGGATGTGCCACTTGGGGACATGGTTTAATGATTACTCTGGCAGTGCGGGGGAACAGTTGGACTTCATGATCTTAAAGGGCTTTTCCAACCTAAGTGATTCTGTTATTCTGTAACATAACCTTAGATTTTTTTCTCCTACCATATTGTGTGAATTTTGAATGACTACATGAGCAAGCTTTAGAGACGTGCCTGGTGTTCTTCCTACATTGCAATTTATGGAATTAGTAGGCAAATTCTTCTTACCCAGCTCTTAAATTACGCATTTGTTACTAATTTCTAATAGATGTTTATCTCAGGAGTAGCTGCATTTTATATTATCATTAAAATCTCATTGAAAAATATCTCAGGAGACTTTGGGACAGAACAGGAGATATAAATGGAATATGCTATTAATATTCCATTAAGTTAATAATATCTGTCTAAGTGAATCACAGTTGTATTTCCTGCCAGCTTTTAAATACAGATTATTTTGTTTTGGTGTTTAAATTCCCATTGTGTACAGCTGTGGTAGTTTCTATGAGCTATTTTTTTACTGTTCATCTTGTGTTCTTTTAAATGTGTTATAGATACATTATTGAGCTGGAGGCAGAGGTATAAGAAACAGAAGAGTCCAAGGCAAAATAATGAATTTGACATTGTGTCCAAAGCATAAGCACACGTCTCAGTGAACACCAGACTCTATCTGATTACACATTCACGCACTGCTGGGTGGTTGTTTATTTGCTTTGACAGAGGGTCCAGAGGAGTGTTCAATGAGCCTTAATTGCCTTAATTTATACAGAACGCAGAGCTTTCGTGGGATTACATTTCTCATCAGGTTCCAGACAGATCTCTTCACACTGGTCACTCCACATTTGTACAGAACATGTGCTGCTTCGACAGAGACTCCACCACGTTTGAAGAGGCGAATAATTTTAAAGGCTAATAAGAGGGGATCAAATTGTTTCCTCCTGTAAACAGAATAGAAATAAACGTAGTTGTGGTGGAAACTTGGAGAAGTTTGAGCTATTAATGTTGCCTGGTTTTCTTGTGATTTTTTAATTATTGTCGGTATTGTTGTCAATATTAAACACAGATACCGGCACTCTAGGTTTTCAGTGGGAACTATTCCCTTTATTACAAGAAAAAAATCAAATCAACCAGAGATTTCTCGTGGACCTACGGGCTATATGTCTTTGGTTTAGATACCCATGGAAGTCTGTAGGTACTTTTTAATGTTAAAATTGGAAGAACAGTAGCCCTGGTACATTCATTTTTGATCAGCTGTACCAGGCTTCTTGCTATGATCTCATTGTTCCCCAGGAATTTTCCTGATATCATTCTGATTGCACCAAAGTAAGGTCAAAATTAAAGCTGGATAGATTAACAAATCAAAACCCAGAAAAAGAACAGAAATTATGACAGAAGTTCATTGCATGAGGGGACACTGAATGTAGTGCTGTATCTATTGTAGAAACCAACACAGTGAAAAAAATGTAAAGTGAAAAGCCAGAAGTGCTGCTGGAAGGGGAAAAGTAGGTACGAGTTGCTTCAGAAAGAAAGAGAAAATGGTAAGCAGATAGACAAATTGGAAGAGATGGCAGAACAGAAGTGTTTAAGGAAAGAGTGGTTGCTCTTCTTCCTCAAGCAGCTCATCAGTTCTGTGCCAGGGGTGTTTTTATAGACCAGCAATGCCTTTATCATCCACAGATGCCACCAGGTTTTTTCTTTTTCCTTCAGTCAGTGATCTCCAGCTGGAAACCTTGATGTTAAAAATGCAGAGTATTGTGTACTTATGAGTCACTGAAGGCAGTAAAAGCAGACTGAGCTTCCGAAGGAAACCCAGCACCAACCTGCAGATGGTGAGAGCTGTGCAGGCAGCAGGATCCCGAGCTGCACTTCCCAGAGAAAGCACTTTGCTCTGGTGTCTCTGCTAAGTTTCCTTGGAAACTAATGGCTAAACTGAGTATGAACAGGCTGTTCTCTGAGGTGGAGACATTATTTTCATAGGTTCACAGCTCCAGCTAAGATGTCCCAGAGGACAAGCGAGCCAGAACAGAAGAGCTGAGATGCTTACGCTGGGATTTCAGTGGCTCGTGTTGGTGCAATTACCAGCTTTGCCAGCTCACCTGTCTCACAGCAGAATAAAGTATTTGATGTTACACTCTACTGTCTGGGATCTTTAAGAGATCTTTACATATATATTTATTTTTATAAAAAGAGGGAAAATGTTATGCCTGAGTTTAAAAGGCACTTTAGCATCGTAGAGGACAGAGGAAGTGTTTAAGGACAGCATTAATGCCACCTATTCTGCAGTTTTGTTGACAAGCACCATAAGCTCCAAAGGCCAATGTCTCTGCAGAAAATGAACAGACATCACTCTGTTCTTGAAATTTTAAGTCTTATTTGCATAAACAATATTTAAAAGAGACTATGAAGATCTTGTGCAGAATAATTTGCTGGTGTTGAAGAATACATAGGTAATTTCCCAGTCAATAGGTGCTTTCCAGTCAGAATATTTGTCTCACCTTTATCACACCAATAGAATTGAAAAGTTTATTTTATCACAATTCTGTCACTACACATTAGATAAAATAATTTAGAGGACACTGCAGCAAGGTTCATCCTTCAATCATCCTTTCCAAGCTCGGTACAACAACCATTAGCCTACACTGGCATAACAACACTGTTTGCTTGTTAGCTTTAAGAAACTTCAGTTAATCTGCACAAAATTAAAGTAGTTCATTAAGGAAAATCCGAAGATATTTACCTCTGACACACAGGAATAACCCATTTGCCGTGATTAGAAGAAACCTGAAGGTTGTAGGAGTTACGGCATTTAAGTCCCTGGGCAGTCAAAAATCATTAAATCCACGTCCTGCATTTTGTTCCCGTCACTCCTGGCACTAGTGACAGGCATAACAAACCCCAGTTTGTGATTTGGAGGGGGATTAGGCACCTGGCAGATGCAAAAAATCAGTTTTATCAAGAACAAGATGGGTTTGGAAATACTCCTAAGGAAATCTGAGACTCCTGGGGAACCTTTGCATCTCAAGACACATTGCCTGCAGATCCTCAGCTTGGGAGACACAGGGAAGGAAGGTCCTAGGGAGATGTGGATATCTTGGTTTGGAGTTTATGTCTTGAATGCAGGAGCCAGACCCGGCACTTTAATTTCCTTTATGGATTCAACCCTAAATAACTTCTTTTTATGATTAAGCTGTGCTGGTCACAGGAATCTTGTTGCAAAGCAGCAAATTTGACATCCCATGCAGGTAGTAATCTACAGATGGGACTGTGTCTCCTTGTCAAAAATGCTGAACACATTAATAAAAAAAAAAGAGACAGAGAGAAAATGTTCACTTATAATGAAAAAGCCAATTTAGTTTCCTGCCAGAAAGGCTATAACATATGACATGAAATCAATGCCAGGAAAGGAGTAACTTACAGTTGGTTTATGAGTGATTTAGAATTAACACTGTCCTTCAGAATTTAAAAAAAAAAGCAAAAACAAACCAAACAAAACCCGGTACACAGATAGCTGTGTGAACCAAAATGTTCAATTATCTGTAGCTCTCCCACCTTCCAGTACTGCATTCATGATTTTTGGATATTTTGGAGAAATCTGAATGTTTTTGAGACCTGCGCTTTTTCTTAAACTGGCTTTTTGTTTGTTTGTTGGGGGTTTTTTGTGGCTACAATTTACTGTAATGATATTACAGTATCACTGACCCTGAGTCTGCAGGGCAAAATGCAGATCAGATCAGCAACTCTGTGTTCAGAATATCAATATGATTAAGGTTAAAATAGACTCACAAAAGCCAAACTAGAATGAGAACTTAACTTGCCAAGGGATGCACCATACTTGGCAAAATGCTTAATAAAAAAAAATACTACATTAATCTGCTCAGAATATAAAATTATCATTGGCAACAATAGTCACTGCTGTAAGAATTGCTCTGGAACTGTGAATTTAAACCAAAGTGACTGAAGTCTAGTTCAAAAGTATGGCAGAAAGAGAGAGATGGATATAATTTAATCACACTGTAAAGTCAATATCTGTCTGCAGGAATATTTGCTGTTTACTGCAATTTCCACAGGTCTCTTACAGACTTTTCATTTTTAAATGGAAGCTTGCATAGGTTTGCTTCTGCATAAAGATTGTGAAGTAAATGCTGCTAAGCAGCATAGAAGCTCTCAGGATTGCTAAATATAAGGATATACATATGCAGAACAAGTATGAGAATTTATGTTGCCATTCTAAAAATTATGCAGGGCTAAGATTGGTGAATAGACACAGGAAAACTTCACCACAAGAGAAAGCAATAAAGTAGGAAAATTAGGTTTTGGACTTATTACTTTTTAAATTTATGGTCCATGAAATGTATTCAAGAGTTCAAGCCATATCTTCAGGTGATTTAAGCTGGTAAAGTTCTAGGGAAAGGAAGAAATCTGTGCTGAATTCCAGTGTCTCAGGATCCTCCTCACACAGAGATGCCAAGTTTCCATCTCCACTTTGCTGCCATAGGTCACACACAGCAGGAGAAGCTGACTTTCCTGAAAAAATCAGATTATACAAGGAAGCTGATCTGAGCTGACATGATTTGATTTGGGTTAGAAGATTAATCAGACTTCAGCTGCCAGGGGCTTTTAGATAAATAGCATTTAGCCCACTTACACTGAATGGATTTTTTTTTTTTAAAGGAAGGAGTATTAATTAGAACAGCATGGAAGTGTAAGAAATCTGCAAAGATTTAGGATTCCTGTGACAAGGGCTATGAAATACTGCTGCCTTCAGAGATTATAGTGTCCCTGTTCAGAATGGGGTGTGTGCTCCTGTGATCTGCTTAGCTGCTGGACTCGTGGCTCCTCTGCTGAGGAAAAAAAAGTGTCTAAAAGCACTGAGGAGAAAAACAAAATAGCCTGCACTGCTCCAAAAGGACTGTGAGGACAAAAGATTAGAAATTATTTCAAATACCATTCCTGGCCTGAGGCTGAGCAAAACCTTAATCCAAGACAGGACAAGCATTGTGACAACTGAACATTCCAGTGCACTGCAGGGGTGACAGCAGTCAGATGTGCTCCTTCCACCTGTTTTTCCTTATGGTGTGCCCTCTCTGAAGTACTTTTCTGTTTGAAGATGTTGTTACTCAGGTTTCTTGTTAGAGCTGGTTGTTCCATAAGTAGCAGAATGTTTGGGTAGGTTGCCTCTAAATTAAGACTGTGGCATAACCAGAATTCTGGTTTGCTAAAGCTCAGTTAGCAGCCCATTCATAAAATGCTGGATGGCTAATTAATGCTCCCTGGGATTTCCAAATGAGGTTTTATTAAAACACTGTTCCAGTGGCTGGCAATTTCGGCAAAACTGAGGGCACTGACACTCAGATTCATGTTTCCCAGATGTCAGAGTTTAGTCTAAAGAACAAGAGCTCCCTGTGGGTAATCACTGAGGACAGGTGACTCAAGGACAGGCACCCATCCTAAGTGTGTGCGATAGGCGATGTGGGGGGTGAAAAATGTCCAAAAGAACTTCTTTACAGATATTTTTTAATCCTGCCTAGTATCTGGACTAAATCCTGCCTAATAACAGGACTTGGACACAGAAACTGAATCACCCACACTAAAATGATGCCATTTAGCCAAAATGAGATAATGCTATATATGTGGAAGCTTGACATCTATAAAAAAGTAAAATATTTCTTTTGGAATAAGAAATCCTAGAATCCATATTTAGGCAGGCAGATGAAAAATCCTTTCCACCACAAATTCTTCTGTGAGTTGAAGAGTTAAGTCTCACTCTTTACTGTCCAGGCTTTATGAATTTACACAAACAAATGTGGCCCAGCTCTTAGGACATGTGGTTCATTTTGGGAATTTGAACAGGTCCTGTCCCACTTGTTTGTGTTGTCTCCTTTTATTCCTATAATTGTCATGAACAAAAAATTTACTTCATAAATTCAAGCACATGCTCCTTTCCCTCTTATACTTGCTTGATATTTAATTATTCCTACCACACCCTGTAGGAAAGAACTTCAAGACTTCAATCCCATTTGAACTATTAAATGGCATAATTCTAGCAACCAGTTCCTAAAATACTGACTTATTTGGTCTCAGGTTTTATTGGTACCATTAAAGTAGTGATCCTTCCATCAATTTATTGTTCTAACAACTCACTAGCTACTGAAAAGGCAGGCATATAAAAATTGCACACTGGTTTTTATTAATATCAAATAAACTAATATTAGTAGAACTTTCATTTTGTGCAAGCACAAAAATTCCCACTTTGTAAAAAATAACTCTGATGACTTAAAGGCAATGCTAAGAATAGAAGGGAAATTTCTTCATTGAATCACAGAATCATTTAGGTGGGAAAAGATGTCTAAGATCATCAAGTCCAAGCTTTAACCCAGCACTGCCAAGGTCACAACTAAACCATGTCCCCAGGTGCCACTTTTATGTGTCTTTTAAATCCCTCCAGGGGTGGTGGCTCCCTGGGCAGCCTGTTCCAATGCTTGACCACCCTTCCAGTGCAGAGATATTTCCTAATATCCAATCTAAAGCTCCCTCACTGATGTCTGATACCTCCTGAAATAATTTCAGAGATGTCTCAGATAAGGCTGAGTCCTGGGTATGTCTGCAGCTATTTGGGGCCAAAAGTAGGGTGTGGAAATTATAGGAAATAATGGATGTAATAAATGACAAGATACTTGTGAATGAAATTTGGAACACTGGGGAGATAGGAGTTTTCAAATAAAAGTTTTCTGAACACTCAGCTGCTCATCCAATGAGTGAATCCCTTCCCAGAGAGAGCAAATTACCGTGTAATAAACTTGCAAAGCTCAAATGTACTTTGCCTGTATTATGATGGCACATTGTGGATTCTTCAAAGCTGCCATGGAAGAATTAATCTTTTCATACCTTTCAAGTTAGATATTAATTTTGCAGATACATCTCTCTCTATCTAAATCCCCACACAAAATTTTGAGGGAGATATATATCCATATATATATATATATATACACGTGTGTGCTTGTGTGCATATATAAATATATAAAAATAAAGACAATATATATTGATAAAAAAATCTTGGGTAAGAAATATATAATAGCATTTCCTGTTCATAATCTTATTTTCAGTAGGTAATCCCATTCATACTCATTCTCCTTACAGAATAAAATTTCAGCCATGATATCCAATGGTTTTCTGCTCAACTAAATTGGAGTTAGGTAAGTTTTAATTGGAATTTTCATGTGAAAGAAATATTAAAAAAATCTTTTTCCCTTTTTTTTTTTGGAGAAGAGTAAGTTTATTACAGAAAGCATATATTCTGCATTTCTCCCCCTCAGGAACACAGATGTGGAACTAATAGTTAAGTTTTAAAGCACAAATATCTTTAAGGCCAACAAAATTAAGTTTTTGGAAATTGCTTTTGGAATGGCTGCTGAGTTATGACAATCTCTTTCTGAAAGCTCTGGCAGACAGCCTCACACATTTTCTTTTTGAGATGGTTTATGATTAGAGCTCTGTGTGTAAATCAGGGAAGAGAGGTGACAATTTTCATTGGCTAGAGACAATGAAAATAATCAAGGTTCTCTGTGGTCTGCCAAAATAAATACATAGGCAAGAAAAGTATCAAACTGCACACTTGCACTATTAACAGTGATTTGACATTTTCAAACAATAGAAGATAAATGAAAATAGAAATATGTGGTGTTCTTAACCATAAGAATAAGGCAGGAAATACTGAAAATTTTACAGATCTCCTGTCTGACGTGTTTTTAAGAGTATTCAGCTGCTACCAAGTGTGCTTTTCATCAGTAAACTTCAAAGTACTTTTCAAAGCAGGTAGTCTTTAGGGAGATTTGGGAAAATTCCAAATTTGATCAGGTTTTGCACAAGAAGAAAAAGTAAAACAATTTGATTTCCACCATCTTTCCAGGTATCAGGTAAGTTTTTCACAGAAAGTACAAACTACGCCTCAGTTTTTTGTGGCGTAACACTTTGTGTTGGCACAGGCACCACAACTGCCTGAAACATTGTCTGAGAAGGAATTTGCAATTTTTTTACTCCTTTTTTAAAAACTGCTGTTGAGCCAGCAAGACTGTATGGAAATAACTTGGTTTTTAGGCAACCAAGACATGGCTGTAGTTAAGGGCTTTACAGGTGTAAGAGTTCTCTGACTGCACATCTCGGCCAATAATGCAGGGAAAGGTAAGAGGAGCTGTCACAAAGCTGCTTAGAGGGGATAAAGAGTGGCCATTATCAGGTCTCATGGGTAAGAGTGGGATAAAACTCCACCTTGAAGAGGCAAAATCATCTCAGTACTTATTTGCACAGAGAAGCTGCGGCTGCTCCATCTCTGGAAGTGTCCAAGGCCAGGTTGGATGGGGCTTGGAGCAGCCTGGGATAATGGAAGGTGTCCCTGCCCATGGCAGGAGTTGGAATGGAGTGATCTTTAAGGTCCCTTCCAACCCGAACCATTCCATGATTCCATGATGCTCATGTAGCTCGCATTGCGTGGACAGTTCCTGTGGCAGGTTTATCCTGCAAGTTGTGAAATATTGTTTCTTTGTTCAAAGTCTGAATATTTTATTGTTCCTGTCAGAGAACTGAAAGGTGGAAAAAACCAAACTAAAGCCATTCCCTAAGGTCCTTGCTGAAGCTTTTTCAGTGGCCCATTTGATAGCTGGAGAGGATTCCTACCAAGCCAAAAGGAACAAAAAAACACCTCTTTAAGGGAAAGGTTTCCAATGCATAAGAGGTCTTTTTGTGTGTGTGATATGGATGCAGAATGCAGTGTTTGATGACCCCAGACATGCCCTCTTCTCCTAAGATATATGACAGTGTCTCTTAAACTTGTCCTAATGGAGTAAAGGACTATATTTCTGCTGTGCTCTTGCACTGCAGAGAGCAGATGCATTCGTGATGGTGGCTTCAGTGCTGACTCTGTGCTGCAAATAGGAGCTGAACCAAAATCTCCATATTCATTCCACAAAGGTCAACGAACAGACATCATTGCAATACATCTTTTAAGCCTGAGGGATCTGATTTTATGCTGTATCATTTTAAGTTTATGTCAACTTACTTCTGTGAAATCAGGTCAACACTGAAATCAGTGCAGTTAGAAATGGCATAAAGCTGGAAGAAAGTAGTGGTGAGTCATGCCTTTTTATTTTCAAATAGAGGAGCCAAGTGTTTGTGGTGGTTTCACTGTGAAGCCAGAATAAAAGGGGAGGTTTGGAGTGGGTTTTGATGTCTTGTCTGAACCTGTAGCTCAGCTGGCATGAATCCATGCAAACCAGACCCAAAATGCAACACATGCACACATCCCAGCGAACAAAACCTGCTGACTTTTACATGGCTTTAGCTGCAAAGTCATTTTGATTTGACATATTTTCCCTTGTAAAGTGTTCACGAAAATCTGCAAGCAGTCAGGGCATGTTTGCAGGGAGGAATGGCCGCACAGAAAGAATGCAGAACAGATCTGCTGGTCTATAGAGCACGTAAAAACAGAACAAATTAAAAAAAAACCCACCCTGAAAACAAAAGTAGCATTCTCTTCACCTATTTGTGATTTCACAAATTGATCAGGCAACTGCCCAACTTCAAGCCTGAACTCGTTCTGTGGATTGTTGTCTTTCTGAATTAGTGGTAAAATCTCCAGCCTGTATGCACTGAATCCATACATTTAATGATGTGCAGCCAAGCACGGCAGCTCGCTGCAGAGCAGCCCACAGGTGCTGCTCCCTTCTCAGCCACACAGGCAGCGATTTAGGGATGAACCAAGTGAGCACTGAGTCAGCATCCCCCCAGTGAGTATTGCAGCACCACCACATCACCTGGAGAGTGGTGGAATCACCAGCCCTTTTTTACTCTGAAATATAGCTGGGTCCTGGCCTCAGGGCGCTGCAGTGAAGGAGTGGAAGTGTTGGCATGATCTACCATGCACTCAGCCAATTTGTTAACACTCAGTGTGTTCTGAAGATTGTGCACTGCTTCACACCATAGGAGTAAATCTGGATCATTAAAGGCAGAAGCCCTCAGTGGTTTAGGGAAATAAAAAGCCCACTATTTTTTCTTTCACATTTCTGGATGGAAGCCCTCTTGCGTTCCTTCTCCTCTCATACACCCAAAGCACAGTGTGAATTTTAATAAAAAAACAACTTACATGAAATTAATCTTTCCCTTCTATCTTATCTATAGCTAGTGACTTAGGCTTGACCTAATCTTTGCCATCCTAAGACTGAGAAATATTTTATAGGTGTATTTTTACCCTAGAACTCTTCCATATCAATTCTACTGTCACTGCTGTACAAAGGCAGAAACCTAGGAGCAAATCTTTCCTGCAACCAGAGGAGACTGGGGCAGAGATGTTTAAAGAATTGGGAGCTGCCAAATCACAGCCCCACTCTTTTTTCCCTTGGAAAATATGCAAAGCAAATTGTGGAGTCCAGCAGTACTGCCAAGGGAACAATTTGAAAACTGCAGGTATGGCTGGATACCATCTGGAACAAAGAACTTGTTCACATGAGCAAGGATTGGGGAAGCATGGGAACAGGCTGGCCCTGGAATGTTCAAGAAATGGGCAGATGTGGTGCTTAGGGACAGGGTTTAGGGGTGGACCTGACAGTGTTAGTTTTATGGTTGGACTCAAAGATCTTAGACATCTTTTCCTTAAAGATTCTCTGACTTTATGAGAAATTTTTTTACTCATTCAGGTAGTCTCATGGGAGAAAATAACATTCATTAAAGCAGGATTGTTTTGGGCAGCATAAATATATTGAGCTGGCAAATGTAGAACTGTGTGTCCAACACCTATTTTTTAAAGTACTTTCTTTCATAGTGGCACCTTAAATTAACAACTAAAACCCTTAAAAACCCCCACCAAATCCATCCCCAGTGCTAATTCTCTAATGCAAACATACCCAGACTGCTGATCCCATCATATACTATAGATAATTATTTTTAATGTATTGCAAAGTGAAAGTTTAGATCCTCATTCCCTATGCAAGTAATCGAGAGAGGTTAAAAAGGGAATGCTGCAATGCAGAGCACCTAGAATTTGCTAATGTGGATTTATAGAGTGACCAAGATTCAAAAAATTCTGTGGAAAGAGGAATCTGCTGTCACACAGGCGAAAAATGAAGATATAGCACTAAAGGGAAATGGTTGGTAAATGAACACCTGATCCAGGGGCTGTATCTTTCAAACATTGAACAGGAACAACAACAACAACAACAAATGGCAAAAAACCCAAGACAATAAGGTGCCAGAAGCCTCACAGTTGTATGGATTGTGTGGTCTTCTTTTTGCAGGAACACTCAGAACAGAACCTCTCTCTTTTAACGTTCTCCTCCTCAGGAGGAAATGAGGCAGAGAGAGGCTTTTCATGGAGATGGACTTCTAAAGAAGACACTGTGAAGGAAAGCAAAGTAATTGAGAATAAACTACATTGCTCCTTCTGACCTTTTGTGTTGTTTTGTTTAAATTCTCAGATAGTTTCCTATTTTATTCCAGATCACCCAGAAATATGGAACTATATAGTTGGAAGTACCAAAAAAAATCAGATATTTTTGTATTCTTTGAAGTAGTTTCAGTTATTCTCACCACCTATAAGGGCAGTTTATATAACCTGTTCATGATGATGTCCCATGTTGGAACTCTACAACTTGCCTGGTCTGTATATTCCAGTGTATCTCAGCCCTGACAGCCTTTTTGCTCCTAGTATTTAACTTAAATTTTCCTTGATATAAATTAAACAGACTGCTCTTGTCCTACCTTTCAAGGAGATGGAAAAGTGATAATTTCTTGTCTATTTACTGAATTATCCTCAGGATGGGTTCTGTAAAGCTGTGGTCTGCAAGCAACACTGGCCTCTGAAAAAGTCCTGTAAATATCTAAAAGGTAATATCACACAGACCAGAGACATGGGCAATTCTCTTTTTTTCTTTTTTTCCCCCTGCATATTTGAGGAATATTTCTATTTGCATCTTTGGCCTGCAGATGTTGAAACTGACATCATAAGATGTGCCTCAGTCAACAAAAAAAACCACTGTATGTGATTCTCACCTGTGTTCTCTCTTGGTTTTTTTGCTGTTACAAAATCTTTCAATTTATTTTTCCCTCTGCATTTAATATTTTCCATCTTATCTTATTCCACATCTCTCCTGCCCTGTTGCTGCTTTTTCCACAGGGCTGTGAGATCTCAGGGAGTCCACAACAGTTTCTATGTGAATACAGATTAAAATGCCAATTTGTGCATTCATCCCTAGTGCTTGGATTTCCCCCCTTTTCTTTTTCAAATTAAAATTTTCTTTGCTCACATTTCCTGTAAAAAGAAATATTTTGAGTAGAGCAGAATCGCAAATGTTGAGAGAATTATGCTTTCTGTTTTGTTCCGGTTCTTTTCTTCAGTTTGTTTTTGTATTGTCTTGGTTTGTTTTTATTTTGCTTTATTTACCTTTCTAACTCCTCATCTACAGCACTGCACAGAATTTGATATGGCACAATAAACTCCTCCATGTAATTCAAATCACACGAGCTCTGTAACGCAAGATGTTGTTTGCAGGGCTGAGATAGAAATAGAATTGTCAGCCTTACTCTGAAACTTGCTGAAACTAAAAACTGTCCTACCTCTTCCCCTCATTACCAGGTAAATGAAACTGAATGAAAACCGCAGAAATAGGCCAGAGAGAAAAATCAATTATCAAGGCTGGTGGTCACGACCTCACAAAAACACAATGTGACTCATCCCTGCCAAAATGAAGGTTCAGCAAGAGGAAATTGTCACAAACGCAGGGCCATGCCAGAGAAGCAAGTTTTATCACTTGATTTGCAGGGTTGGGGTGACATAGTCACGACATCTCCCGCTGGTACATGGATCAATCATTCCTCCACTGTACAGGAGCAGCTGCAGATTCCCCAGGGCCAGAGTTGGGTATCACAGGAAATAAAGGACATTTCACTCCATCTTCAGAAATGATTTCTCCAAGAAGCTTCTTTAAACAACACAACAACAGTTTAGTGACAAACCATGAAAATCCCTTTCAAGATTTTGAAAGACTGCTGAATATTTTCCTCTTCCTTTTCCAATCGGAAAAACCTATATAAGCTTCTATACAAGACTGTGCAACTGGTTCCAGTGCAGCTGGACCAACTTTCCCATCCCAAAGCACCTGATACACTGCCAGAAAATCTTTATGACTGTGTTATAAACTAATTGTTCTCCGTGGCTGTGAGCAGGATGAGAAGAACATACATTAGGTGCAAATACTTTAAATGTAATATTGAAAGTTCTCTCTCCTTTGCCTGCAGTCACAGTAAATCTTTTTAAACTACATCCAGACAGCAGGACTATATTTACTACATTCCTGCTTAGGCAGGTGCTCCTTTTTCAAGGGAGGTGTTAGAATAGGAGACAAAATCTTTGTCATCAAAGATTGCATAACTGAATTAGAAATATTAATTTATACATCCTTAGTTAAAATGGGTGGCACTGCAGTAAAGCATCTGTGCTGACAGATATCTCCTGCTCTCTGTAGCAACTGAATTAACAGATCCACTCACAGTGTAAGAGGAAAATCTACCTAAAGGCAGAGCTGAGATGAGGGTTTAAAGAGAGTACAATCTTATGGTTTCAGTCCCAGTCATATTATTAACTGCAAAATCAAGCTGTGTTTTCATCTAGGTATTGGTCTGAGCTCCTCTCTGCTTACATCGCCGGGGACATATGAAACACAGCAGCTTCCCGATGAGAAGATCATAGAGAAGACTAATCACAATTCCAGGAGAGCAATGCCCCTCCTGTGCTGAAAGCCCTGACCCCTGACCCTGGTATTGCAGTACCAGGAATATTGGCTGTGCAAATGAATATTGATCACACAAACCAGGATGTTTAGATCCTGTCACGATTTAGCCACCGCACAGTGAGGAGATGTGGGCACCAGAGGAGACAAAGAGCTTTACTAAGCAGGTGATGTTACTGCCTGGTAAAACACTCAGGAAGATGTGAAGATCAACACATAACACTCACAGGGTTTAGTACACAGCTGGGTGTTTATGTGAACACTAAAGGTCAGCGTTGTTCAGTCCAGTGTCAGGCACGGGCTGTGCAAACACCACCAAGGAAAAATCCAGGAGCAGAACAGAGCAACTGTGGGTCAGTCCTGCCCAGGGATCCCCACACACTCACCTCCCCCTGGCCTCCTCCCGGCACAGAGGGATGGATGGCAGCAAAGGCAGCAGAAATTCAGAGAACTTCTCTGTTTCCCTGGCATCCAGAGATGGAGCAAAGGAGTGCAAGAAAATACTTGCGATGTTCAGAGCTCTGCCAACCACCGCAATGAGTAAGATCCTTGTGAGCCTGCTAGCTGCAGACACAAGATACCTTATGCACTTAGCAGGAAGGTGAGTTTTGCTTTGCTGCAGAGGGGGAACATGGACGGGCTTTAACAGAGCACTGAATGGACAGCCTTCCCCAGGAGTCGTTTTTCTTCATTCAACCAAGAGCAGCATCTGTTTTTTCTTTCTCCTCCTGCATTTCTGTGAAAAGCTGAACACATTCCAGTTAATTTGGTTCATTGGTTAATCATAAGGCTTCCATCAAGTGAGGAGACATTTCCTTGAATATTACACGCCAGGCAAGTGGAGTGAGAATTTTGCTGTGAGATAAATAGCACATTGCATGAGCTGTGGAAAGAAAGGTAAACTATTAAGGAGAATGTGAAGGCCTGAATAAGTTGGAGTAGCTTAAATTGCAGACCAGTGTTTCTCCACATACAATCCAACCATTGTGAAGTAGGCAAAAATACAAAATGTTCCACTCTTGCTTTAATATAAGGGCTAATGCACAAAAAATTAAGCAAAATATGAAAATATGTAAAATAATGCTTCATATGTGACTGCATAATGCAGTCTACTTGTTCTTGCAGCTCTTTTAAGAGACGTGAATCCAAAGAGCCTCCCTAAATGCCTTGGACTGTATAGGTAAGCAATCTGATTTTGAAATTAATTTTATAGTTACATTGAACAAGATTTATAATTTTTAATGGACATGAACAGGTATTCTTGATAGTTTTCTAAGCTCTTTCTCTCTCTAGCTGGAACTGGAACTTAAGAACAGATTTTATTGTTTTGTTCAGGAATGTCCTCTTTTGACTTTGAACGGTGCCAAGAAACTATAAGAAAGACAAAAGCAAAAGAATAAGCCAGACTTTCCAAAATCTGGGTCTCAAGAAAAGGACAGAAATAAAGACTGCAAAGTGAATAAAGAATCTTTACCTTGTTAATGCTGTATTTTTTTCAGTAGACAAAATCAGAAATTATTTAAATAGGCTTGATCTGAATTGAAGCAGAGACTCAAAATTTCTAAAAACCCAAACCAAGCCAAGCAAAAACAAACCCAAGGCAAAATAAACCTAAAAGTTTCCTTAGGAGAATAAAATAAACTCAGTCATGTGTTATTTTCAGGAAAAGAAACAGGCACAGGCTGCCTGGTGCATGGTGGCTCTATAACTGGCTTAGGTAGAGTCCTCTGGAGTGAAAGATTTCCCTGCATAATGGGAATAACCCAGAAATCAGACAGCCCTGCCTTTGAATCATTTCCCTGCCTTATAATTCAGAAACCAATGACAATTTGAAATTCTGGCATACCTGGAATGACCTTTGAAAATTCATTCCTTACAAGTTAAACAGATGGGCACAGAACACTTTGCTATTTTGGAAAACATTAGTTTAAATCATTGCTTCAATAAAACATTGCCTTTATTGCAAATCCTCGTTTGCCTATGAATGCACCCAGCACAACGTTCCAGATCAGCTCTGGCTGTAACAGAAACTGCTCTGTTTTCTCCCATGTTTTAAAATTCCAAAATAAGAGGAAGAAAAGAAAAACATTTCCTAAAGCACAATGAAAGCTATTTAATGGTTTGCTAGGAGAGGAGATATCTGTAGTCAGAAGAGCAAATACCAGCTGAGCTGGTTTAAAAATTAGGTTGTTGTGCTGCTTGGCACAAGTCTCACACTATCACATACAAAAAGTCTGCCATGAAATTGGCATTTCTGGAGTATTTCTATAGTACCTACAGGCTTATTCATGCATGACACTTTCTTAAGGTGCAGCCTTAGCAAATATGTCCTTTGCCCAATTTAGAACTAAGGATCTGCAGAACAGCTCTGCACAGATTTGAAATTTCCAGTGTGCTGCTTCACCCCCAGGACTGTGCCTTGCTTCTCTCCCTTCTCAAGCACTCTCTAGCAGCTGATGTGCAGAAGGTGAAGGGAAGCCCTATTAATCAACCACAAAGTACATTAAAGCACCTAAATAACTTGTTTATACAAATGATCTGCTCCACTGTAAGTGATGAGGTCAAGAGTCCCATTTGTTGTGCGGTGCCATTTTATTGATGTGGCAGGAGGCATCAACAACTGCAATTTTGTCACGGTCTGCTTTCCATCCCTCCCAAGGACCATCACTCTTGGGCTGTCAGAGGCATTGAATAGCCCCGTGTGTGCTGCGTGTTTGATAGAGCACTACCTCGGCCATTAATCATGCAGGGAGTTAAATTTCCTCTGTCAATATGGAAATTCTGCAAGGGCGAGAATGTGTTATCAATTTTTATTGAGGGAATGACAGCAAGAAAGTGGGTCAGTGTGAGGTTGCCTTAAAGCAGTTTCTTCAAAATTAAAATTATACTGACTAGCTACATTTCATAATGTGATTTAACTTTAAACTATTTTCCATGTCCTGTTACATACCAAGTCTCAAGGACTGACCTTTTTTTTTTCTGAAGTGCATCCCTTTCTAAAAGTATAATATCACTTCAGGCAGAAAAAGGAGGATTTTAAGCATTATCCCATGACAAGGTCATTGGCTATGGCAATAAATAGAGATTTTCCAGGGTCTTGTTTTGGAAAACATTTTAGAAAATAAATATACTGACTGAGACACTTAGAAATCCCCCTAACTTTCAATAGTCATTCAGGTTGTCAAACAGGTGCAGACTATATAAATTTAGTCTGTTGTGCAGACTAAATTAAAGCAATATTAAATATGTCAGGCATTGCAACTTAATATTCCTTTATTCATTAAGTGCAAGAATTAAAAAAAAAAGTTATGAAAACTCAAATCAGCTTCAATAACATCAAAATTCAACTTATAGAATTATGGATGATCAGTATTAACATAAAAAGATTTCTGAGGGAAGAGACCCCTTTGATCTATCAGACAAAAGTATAATGAGACACTATGGCTGGAAGCTGGAGGGAGACATATTCAGAACAGGAATAAGGAAAACATTTTAAGGATGAATGAAATTAATCATTGGGACATTATACATGGGTGGACAGTGAATATTTCACCTCCTGATATTCTAGAATCAGTAAATTTCTAAAAGAAATGCATTTGCACATTTATAAATTGTTATGAGCTTGATACAGGAATCGCCCTGGTGAGAAGGAGAACAAATAGGCAGATGTGGAATATCTGTTAGATATCTGTTCATAAATATGATATCCTGTTACTGATCCAATTCTTTTTTTCTTGCCTTGTACATTTCCCTCATTATAGTCATGAGAACAACTGCCCATGTTTTTGGTTTTGGGTTTTTTCCATCACTCCTTACCTACAGAAACAGAAGAATTGTCAACTCTCTTGAAGATATTTCATCATCAGTAGTTAAATGAAGGAGCTGTGGTAAGGGATGCAGGTTTTTTGTGGGGTTTCTGTTCCATGGCACCAAAAATAGCAACTGATGTTCAGTACTGGGGATGATGATACACAAACCTCAGAGGACGTAATTTTTGTTTCCAAGACAGAGCAACTGTCTTGTAGGAGAGGCTTGGGAGGTAGAGATATGGTAAACATCATCTGCAGTAGTTAAAATTAAGGAATGTGGATATCATTCTAGCAGAATCACTTTGAAAAACTGGATTTCTTCCTCAAAGAATGATTAACTGTTGAAATTTTCCACAGAAGACCCTCTGCCTCTCTTCCTGTGGAGCATTTGAATAATCTCTGCATGCAACATTTTCATTTGCAGCCTGTGAAGTTAAACATGGAAGAAAATTCCTGTGAAACAAATAAAATAATTTTAATGTTTATTTTTTCTTACATTCTCTCTACTTTTGCATGGTGATACTGGCCAACACAAAAGAAATCCCACAAAAATAAAAGGACAGCTAAACCCAACCTGTAGTCAATTTCCCCCTGTACAAGGGTGTGTATATTTACATCAGGGTAAAAAACATTAAAACTGGATGCACTCAGGTTGAGTGCCACAAAAGACAAACAACATATTATCCTTAATTTACTTTCTATCTGATCAGAAATTCACATGTCACAGAGAAAAAGAGGGGTTTTGATATTCCCTAAACATGACAGGAAACAAATGAGAACCAAATGTGGAACTTCTTATCCTGGGGAGGATTTTTTAGTCAGTTTTTTGTCTTCCTTGTCCCTGTAAACTGTTCTTGAACCAGAAGCAGCACTTGAGGGTGTCACAGGCTTGAACTGCTCTCTCCTTACAGATTTCAGTTAATGTTTCTTTGAGTGGGAAAAAAACTGAATCCGCTGATCCCAGGGTTGAGCAGGCTTAGATTGATGCGTCTATTCTTCGTGCCAGCAAGTGACCTTAATTCACATATTCTATCTATTTTAACAAATGGTATTATTTACTGCACTGACTCAGTGTAGTACTTTTTAAATATTTATGAAAGCAGCCTTTACATACATAGCACTGATGTTTATCCTTTGGCTGGTGCCAGGGAATGAGCAGTGCATGGCCTGAACAATGAGTTTGGATTATGCAGAATTTATTGCTTTTCTTTTTTATCTCTTTCATGCCACAGACAGAAGCTTTCATCTGTTATAAAGTACAATACTGTTTTCTCCACATGATAGTATTACTGCCTTACTAGATCTTTCTTTTTCCTAACCCATCCTGTCATTCCTGGCTTTGAATCTCCCTTTATGCATCTACACATCTCTTTTTTTTGTTAATAGAACACAAATATTTTACTATTTTCTTGACATCCCATGTTCTACTAATATTTTAAGAATGTCACGCTCTATTTAAGTGTCAAGATGAAGACATCTAGTGTAATCTCTTTTTCCTGTAAGTGCTTCTGACTTCTTTTTTGTCTGTATAATTCTGTCTTGCAAGGAGCCTTTTGCAAACTAATGTTCTTAAGAATGCTGGAGATGAAAACAGCTCACCTATGGCATTACAGAGGAATGAAACTGGCAGTGGGTGAATGGCTGGGGAAGTGAGATATTAGAAAGAAAAAAGAAGTAATCTAACCACAGTGAAGCAGTCAAAAGCTTATAGCTGAAATGAGGGATAATGAATTAAAAATGAGTAATATGTGTTTCTTCCGAGTGAGGCAAATTCTGGTTGGAGCTTCCAGACTGACAGTTCTGAAGGAGTTATCTATGTAAAGGATGCTGAGACTGGAAAAGTACAAGTTTTTCCTCATCACTGCGCATTCAGTCTGCTCAGGGGAGGTTTTCTGCCTGCATTCAGTCTGTCTCTTGGGGATTTGGATCTATCAGACATTGATCAGAAATGATCAATGATATTAATTTAATATAAAATCACCTTCAAGTTCTAATTGCTGATGGTTATTTACATCCTACTTCACAGGCTGGTGTATCCGAGGTGATGCTAAACCTTTGCTGAGGTGTAAAGAAATAGAAACAAAGTGAATAGCAACAACAACAATGATAATAATAACAACAATAATATTTTACTTTATTTGGGAGGAACTTTGGGAAAGAGCTTCTCAGTGCGATAAAAATAAACATGGATTATGTTAGAAAACCACAGTTTTAACTTTACCTATTAATTTTGTTTGCCAGACTGGTGTTAGACCTTTCAACAGAATCTATTGATGATGACACCTCCAGTGTCAATGAGTTTTTTCACCTCAAGTTTTAACATTTCACCATAAAAATGTAAAAATGCTTGATATACTAAAATAACTGTCTCCATATGGAAATCAGGAGCATGGTGAAGCAGTGGTAATAATCACATGAGGGTACCTACATTTCTACAGTCTGAAACTGTGGATAATTATTTCATTAAATTTTCAAAACTGTGAGTGTTGCTATTGCTCACCAGTCCTGTGACTGTTTTCAAGATTCAACTGGTCCTTTCAAACCCCTCCCACTGGAAAGGCCAATAATTTCTTGCAAAAGACCTAAAAAACCCCAAATATTTTTCCTTGACCTGCTGGGTTACAGCCCTGCACAGCTGATTATTCTATTGGCAAAAGCAAAAAAGAGACAAGCTAGAGAAACATATGAAAAACTAAAATCTTGAATTAGAAAAAGAACAATAATCTTTCCATGAGAAATGACATAACCCTGCAATTTTTAAATAGTCATTAATGGAAGTATAAGCTTTGTTCATTTTTATTTGTTCTATTTTACTCCTTCCTTCTGTTTTGGTAGGAAAGGAACCAATTTCATAATGTAAATTCATTCTACATTTACATAAAATCATTCACAAACATGATTTTTAATCCTAGAATTAAATATATCTTGCAGTTAGGATTTACAGGAATAGTATTTCTGTGTGTAAATAGGTACTGGATAAATTATTAACTAGTTTAGCAGTAAAAATAATCAAAGGCAATAAATTGATACTAAAAGGCCTACACAGCAGAAATGTTTGATATCTCCTATTCTTTTAAAAATTCCATCACCATGCAGATAATTTTTGATAATTTGAGATAATAGCTATTCATTCTGCAAGTGGAGTTGTTTGTTGCAGCTACAAGGACCTCTAGAAAAAATATAATTTCCAGGATCACAAATAAAACAAACTCACGGTTTCTCCCTTTGACTTAGTCACCTTTTGGTTTCTTTTAACTTGGAAACTCCACAAACTTAATCATAAAGCTTTCTTCTGGTCTGAAATATTTGCTTCTTTTATTATTTTGTTTGTCTTGTTTGTTTTGTCTGTTTGTTGACTTCCTGTAATTAAAGCAAAGCAGTGAAATCATAACCAAAATTCCTCACAGTTTCACGCTGTATACTCCAGCTGTATTTGTCTTTACAAACACAAACACAAGTTCAAAACTATATTTATCCATAATCCTGTGAATGTGTAAAGCACATAAATCATAGAGTGCCACCAACTTTGAACAGTTTACCTAAAAATTGAGAATGTGTTGCCAAAAAAGTATTAAGAATATTAAGAAAGTAAAACCCTCTTGTAGGCAAAGCCTATTCCATACATCGCAAAGGTTAGAGGCACAACATTAGTAGATTTTGATCTTTCTGGTGGTGAATCTGCAAAATTGTGGTGAATTTTGATCTTTCTAATTTGGGGTGAATTTGCAAAAAAACAACCATATATATAACCAGGGTTAATTAGAAATTTAGGTGGCATCAGAATATGATACCATACTTAAAGAAATATCTGCTTCAGGCAACTTTACTCTCAAATGTTCTGGCAAGAGAAAAGAATGGCTAAAGCCTGGAAATTGAGCTCTTTTCTCTTTTTTCACTTTATGATTGACAAGAAATGCCATCAACTGCACAGGAAATCTTAGGAAGCAAGGAATTTTTTATGCAGAATTTAAGCATCATCAGAAATCATCATTACCTTGGCTACCATAGTGAACAGTATTACTGCAGAAGCAACTATATAAAAAAATAAATAAGTTTTCCTGAAAACTAGACCCAAGCCTTGTAATTTCACTGTCATTTGCAAGATTATCATCTACTCGTAAATATCCTACAGGGAAGCCAAGGGATCTCAGTCTGGTCACGTTTTGTGGATGTGCACCATATGGATGAAGGGGAAATGTCTATATTGACAAAAAGAATCACTGAACAAACAATATGTTATCTCTGGGGTCCAAAGACAGACAAATTTACATAAGAAACGAGTCACACAGTTTAAGAAGAAGGTTAATTTAGCATTTCAAAAGTTTATCCAAGATCATGATTGGTTCCATGAGCTAAAGTCTCCAAGATTAGAAGGCTTTTTAAGTGATATTATTAGGTTTAACCAGAAGATTTCAGGGAATTAATATAGGCATCACTGAATAAATTCTATGAGCAGAGCATTCTAAGTTTAAATTCTGTAATTGTAAGAAAAAAGGCTTAATGATAGTGGATGCTTTGACAAACCAGAGCCCTGCTCTTATGGAAAATGACCCCAAAGTTAATTGCAACCATAAATATTTTGTAGCTCTTGCCAAATATTTGCCTAAGGGGTGTCTTTGCTTTGGACAGACTGCATTAACATCTCCTCACTGTGCTGTCTTTTACAATTCATAAATAAGTACTCATAAACTAGAGAAATATGGATAAATTAACCAGAAATTAATCTGACTCCATATCTGAATATGCTCAGAGAGAATGAGAGGGCTGTTGCTTTTCATGTTTGCTTATCACTAACTGTGATTATTGAGATCAGTGAATCTGAGAAGGTTTGAAGGTTTAGCAATGCAAACAATGCAAAAACATTTGAGCCTCATTGAACCTGCCCGTAACTATCTGATCCATAAACTGGGCTGGAAATATGATAAACAAGCTCTCCCAGGAGAGCTTCAGATTTCAGTTTCCTAATATATTTTCCAATGTCCTATTTAAGATAATTTTCATGCTTAATATCTTTAATTCATTTTCTTTTTGAACTTAGTCTTTTGTGAGAGCAATTTTTTCTGATATACACTAACAGATCAGTATGTTTGGACATGGAAGTTTTATCCTTTTCACTGGTATTGTTACAGATGCATGACATAAAGATAAATAAATGTCATCTAAGACCCAAAGGACCATCTACTCTGGATTCTGGAGCCTATCTTTGCTCCTGAAAGAAAGACAGATTAGGATTGCTAGAATTGATACGAACAAAGGGTCGATAGGCTTGGCCAGAGAATGTGTGTGAGCCTTCAGCAACACTTTCTAGCACTCACAAAGCAGTGCTTTGGCTTTGGGATCGAGCTGCTTTTGTATTCTCAGGGATCCACGTGCTTGTTTCAGCCTGCCTCAAACTTCGGTTGAGCCACCAATCTTCTCTGCTGTTCACTCTGGCATCATCCATCTTTCTCAGCAAAAGAGAAAGTCCTTGTTCAAATTTCCTCATTCCTCTGCTTCTTAATATTCTTGAAGAGCCTACATGAACTCTTTTCATAATTTTAAAAGTTTCGAGTTATTAGATGGCCCAGTCAGATTCTGATATATCACAGACCACTCAATGTCATCAAATTATCTCCTGACTGACAGCAGTCACTTTTTATTCTATACTCTTGAACGACTCTGAGGATTTCAGGAGACTGAGGAGTTGCCACAATTTTTGCAGTTTGCTGTAATTATTTTCCATGTTAAGGATTTGTGCTTTGTTTTGAATTTATATGAATCCATTTCTAAATTTCAACAATTATGCATGATTAAAGGTCCTTTAGCACTTGGCATTTTCTTCAGAGAGAGTATTTACGTGCTCTAATGAAGTCAGTTCTCAATCTCCTTGTGAAAATCCAAATATTTATCACTCTATGGCATTTCTTATGTCTTCAAAAGCCTTTATTTGTGCCTCCTGTCTGCTCATTTTTCATCTTTTTAATATCCTACTGAAATCACTGAGCATTCTCACTGAGTACACCGTATTCCAGTACTGGGCTCACAGATGTTACAGGAAAGCTACTGTTAACTTTCATTTTTAATGAATTAATCCCTGCTTGGTACACCAGGAATCACAGTCATACTTTTTCACAAAAAGCTTGATTTTCTTGACTATAGAACTCTCAGACCCTTGTACATCCTTAAATTTCCAGCATTCATTCTTCATGATTGGCATTCATTGCTCCATGGTGTCTAATATTTTATTCAGCTGTGCTGACACATGATTTGTTTGAGACATCCAAAATGATCGAGTAAAACCACGTTTTTCATGTGATTGGTACACCCTTTTTTATTTAATAGAACACAAATCCTTGTGTCACCTCCAGATTCCACCAGGAGTAAATTCAGATCTGTCTCCAGTTGACTGACCAGAATATTCCCTACCTCATTGGAATATTTGCTGTGAACATCTCTATCTCAGTGTTTTCTTTCACCTCAATCTTTCTGACTGTGAATTTAACCTAGAAGACCTCCAGGAGTTCCTCCTTGATCTGACAGAAGAACAGCACAAGGGATGAAGCATTTGTTGAGGTCTCTAGATAACACCACAGTGATGGATAACTTCACATTTGCATTTTTATAAAGACTAAGAAGAATTCTGTCCTTTCCACATGGCACTGCTCTGACAAACTGAACCCATCAAGAACTCTCCTGGACGAAGTTATGCATGACATCAACAAATACAGAGAAGTGCATTTGCTACATCACTGCAGCCCTTAGAAGCTTGGGAGAGAAAACTGCACCAGCAGCAGCTGAAAACAGGTGGAATCACGACACAGTCATGTTTCTTCTGAATTAAATTTAATTGCATTAAAAGTCCATCAAATGCTCTATCATTGCAGTCATGAGATGAAATTCAGGCCTGGTAAAGACGTTTGTCTTTGTTCCACAATTTTATCACTTACACTTCAGTCATCGGAATGCACAAATGACCTTACAAATATGCAAGTCACAGAGAGCATCTGGCAGCTTTGTGCTCAACCACCCTTCACAGCAGGTATCATTCACAAAATTATATAAGCACACCTTGGGGCACTGCTGTTTGCACCAGCAGCTGCATTAATCTCTGTAAGGAATACAGATTTTCATGGGTTTTAATCGGCTATAAAACTTACTTTCGTACTGGTGCTGCCTGACTGTCATGAAGTTTTTAGAACATATTTTAAAATAGAAAATAAAATTGACAGGTTTCAAAGAACAAGAGCACCAGCTGTATGCAAGTATTGAAATCAGACAAGTTCTTGAATTTGGTTCACAGCCTGAGTTAGAGGATATTTTATTATTTATTTTCTAGGTAAAGTGAAAAAATCTTAGAACAACAGAATGGTTTGGATTGTAAGGGATCTTAAAGATCATCCAATTCTAACTCCTGCCATGGGCAGGGACACCTTCCACTATCCCAGGTTGCTCCAAACCCCGTCCAGCCTGGCCTTGGATGCTTCCAGGGATGAGGCAGCCACAGCTTCTCTGGGACATTTATTCATGTTTTGTTATCAGCTGTTCTACAGTTACAGAGTAATTTACATTTGCTACAGCAAAGTAGCTCTCTTGACTGCCATGCCACTGATTTGTCCAGTAAAAGTGGGGTCCATCAGACTGAACCTGAATTTGCTTCTGTAATTATGACACTGATTAGGTCTGCCCTGACAGTGAACTTAACAGAGCCATAAGAGCTATTTGGTCTGCTCACCAGTTTTCATCATGTTATTTTTTTCAGTTCTTTATGGCTGCCATGGAGTCTGTGAGTTCAGCTCATTTGCCAAAACCGCCTCTGTCATTTGGGACACTCTAGGACATCCAGCATGGCTTGCAGCCACAAATTCAGAGGATGTGTGTTTTTCTCCACACCATCCAAACTTGAGGAGGTGCCACAGCTCTGCTGCTGTGTTTGGAGTGGCTCCAGATCCCTGGTTTGCAGCAACTGCCTCCAGACTCTCACAGACATCTACTTTTAGATGTAGCAGAATCTGCAAGCTGAGGCCCATCCCCAAATTTGAATGTTTCGCCTAAATCAGGAGAAGTACTAAACTGTACAATGATAAAAATAGCAGGAACTTTTGGCCTAGTTCTGGCTACTGATTTTTGAGTCTGGAAGTGTTTTAGTGTTCATTTTCCCCCACTGAGTATGTGGAACAGGGGATATTCCAAATACAGACAGTTCATTGCTTAATTTTAATTAAAAAGAGCTCCACTTCCCAGTGGCTCTGTGTTTGCACATTTTGCTCTGGTTGTAGTAACTAAAAAATAGTCACCAGCAGATAGAAAACACAATACATTTAGTTTCCTTAAATGACCCATCTTCCCGGGACATTTCTGAATAATCACATAGTCACAGCCTCTTATTGTGACTGTAAAAAAGGTTAAAGAACTTTCACTTAAAAATACCAGAATGGTGATTATGACTTTTTGCACAAGCCTTTTTTCCAGGCTGCTGCATGGCTGGGATTTTCCCCAGAAAGTCTTGATATAAATGAGCTGCAAAGTCACATGTGAATAAAGAGATAAGAGACAGGGTTATTTGGGAGAGTTGAAAGTAGTATATTGCTCTTCCCTATATAAAATCACAGTTCAGCAAATCAGGCCATTGGGGTCTGGGAGAAAAGTCTTTCTTTCCTTTCTCCCTATTCTCTTCTCACTTGCCTCTCTATAAAAATCCTCCAGAACTTCCCTGAAGTTAATGAAATGTCACCAGAGTAAAAAGAATCAATTTCAGGCCATTTATGTTGTCTCACATTTGATCTTCTTCTTGATGTTTTACTTGTCTTTGTCTTCCTTTCTTATTTCCCAGGAGAACAAAATAAGCAGGATCAGAGCCCAGTTCATCACTGGATTTTTTACACCAGCATAAAGCCATTTATTTCAGTGCTTTATGCAGGTATGAAATTTGATTTATACTGTTTGGATGTGCACATCCACCAAGTGATAAGTTACAAAGGAAGCACGTTAGTGAAAAGGTAATGAGATGAGATTCATGATGTTATTTTTCAACTTAAAGTTTTAAAGGATTTGTTTCTTATTAAATGCCTGAGAGGCAGTGTATCAAATTTAAAATTTCAGAATTGAAATACAGAAAGATCTTTAACTGTCATAAGAACAGCAGATAAAGTGTCAATAATTTCTGTTTTGAATGCTATCTGAAATTGAATTTCTTTCATTCTATGACAAAGTTGATAACCAAGTAAAACGAAACATTCCAATAATGTACATTCCGTATTTCTGAGAATAAATATGATTTCTTTGTTGAACAGCCTGGAAATTGGCACATTTCATGTACAGAGACATTAAAGTACTAAAGTAAGCAGTGATTTGCAATCAGAGTTGACTAGAACTTCAAATTAAAATTCCATTATTAGTACGGTCCATTGCCTCTGCCCATTCCTTACATTATTACCAACAAAGTTCCATTTTCTTTTGGTTTTGTTTATGCAGGTTTTGTTCATGTTCAAGCAATTCAAAATGTAAGTTCACCAATGTATTCCAGACAAAACCTAGCTTTGGTATTCCTCAGATGCAAAACTCCTCTGAAATGTTTTTGAATAATCTTTCTCTCTAAAGTAGGTACAAACGACATCCCTCCTCCTGACCTTGGCTGTACCAGTAGTTACACTCAGCAGTACTGGAACTGTATCCAGAGGAAAACTCTCTTTGGCTTAAGAGAGACAGAAAAACTCAACTACAGCTACAAGACGTAGCTTTGATAAACTTCTGGAGACCAGATCTAGTTAATATTTTAATAAAAACGTTTCAAAATCAAACGCAAGTGTGGAGAAAAAAAATGGAGGACATATTCTGAACTGGTTTTACCATTAGAATCCAGTGTGGAGCACGGAGTCATGAAATATTAAGATTTAAGTATACTTGGTTTGAGTACATTTTTGTTGAAGTGCTTTACTCTGTATTTCTAAGGGAAAAGACAAAAGGTTTATAATTCTCATCACCAAAGCACACTTGAATAATACAGAACAATCATCTGCAAAAAAACCCAAACCCAACCTCAAAGGATTTGGAGAAATTATCTGATGGCATCTGCTATACTGCCACTTCCAAAAGGCAAATCATTTAGCATTCTGCCAATGCAAACTGCAGAAAACTTTCTTCGAATATCTGGTGGATATGTTTTGTTATACATTTAAAATGTATCAAGCAAATTTAGCCTTTTTTTTTCTTTCCCCTGCAGGGCAAGTTACTGTTTCCTTATTTAATGTATTCTGGCCCCAAAGGAACTTGGCATTTAAACATGTGCATAACTTTAAATACAAGCTTAAAGACAATTACCTCCCACATGCTTGAGTACCTTACTAGGCTGGGACCTATAGGCCTAGTCCAATTTCAAAGTGTCTTTTCATTCATTTTAATGAGTGTTAGATTGGATGCTGTATGAATTTATTTCAGCATTGTCATCTCCCAGTATTTCTCCCTGGGGACTGAGTGCAAATACTTGAGATTCAACATGTGTTGCTTATCACTTTCAATTATCAAATATGCCATGTTTCCTATCTGCCTGCTCTTTGAATGGGTGAACACAGGACTTCCCACAGGATGCCTTTCAGATTTAAATCTCACCTTCTAGAGATGCTCATATGAGGATTTGATTTTCATTTGCTGTGAACATTTGTGCCAGTAAAACTTTATTGTCTGGATGTGTGCAGAAAGTGAGCAGAAAAGACATGTGAGAATTTGAAATCCTTTGCTGCTAAATCTCTTTTACATCTTTTACTATGGCTGATGAACAGATGAGAGTTGGCTGCAAGAACCAGGCAGAGAATTTAATTTTGCCGGTCACATTTTTCAATGGATTAGTTGAAATTTCTCTTAATCCTGAACTGCTGAGAATTGTACAAGGGCCAATACAGAAGAAAATCTTTCAAGGAGATCCTAGGATTCAGTTCAGAGTGACAACAGAAATGGCAGCCAGTGCCACACACAGAGCAATTGAGGGAAGTAAATGACAGCTGACAGAAAATGTTTGAATATGCATTAAAGCTGGGAAAGTAGTAAGGCCATTTTCTGTTTAAACTCTCACATTGCGCAGATGAGAATTGTTAAAGAGCTGCCACATTCAACATCGGTGGTTCAATTTCAGTGGTGAGAAAAGTGCCTGTGAAGTGTTATAAGCATGCATGAGCTGTATGCTAAATGGTTACATTTGATGATAAAACTTGTGAGTAAATATATAAAAATGTTTTCAGAAGAAAAATCTCTCTCCAAACTGGGATTAAATGAGATAGAGCTTATATTTATCCCTATGCACAAACTTAACATACCACAAAATTCTATAGAAATAGTTACAAGCCTAAATAATAAGTTCACTTTACAGACACCCTAATAAATCATGTGGTGAGGATGTTTGTGTCTAAAAATGAAGGAAATTCCCTTCACACTTGAATAATTAGAAGTTGGAGCACAAGGGCATAGATGGGGAGAAAAGATGAAGATCTGCTTCCGTGGAAATAATATCCTAAAAGCTGGGTTATCAATCCAACAGGACAGATTCCCTAACACAAGAGCTACCTTTTAAATTAGCTCCTGTAAATTAACCAGCTCAACTAAACATTGGCAGGATCTTATCACCATAATGCACAATAAAGTCTACACTATTAAAATTCTACTGAAGAAAACTAAGCATGAGATAAGGCAGACATGAATGATCATTTACCATTAATCCTGATGACAACCATTTCCACTTTGCTATTGAAATTCCTTCCTTCCTACATTTTCATTTCCAAATACAATGCAAACAACACGCTCTAATCAATCACTTATACATCCACCATAATTTTTATTTAAGGCCCTGTATCTTAGATATATAAGCCAATGAAGATAATTTATCTTCCCTCTCGCTTTCCAGTCTCACTAAAGGAAAGGAAAGGTAGAGATAGGTAAGGTGGTACAGAGAGGTAACAGGTAAGATATAAAGTTTTAGGGTTCGCTGGTAGTTTCAACACTGACTTTCGCATTCAGAATTCATTCAGTGATGAATCACAAATGTTGACAACAATCAGAGTTTGTCCTAAAACAGAGATACGTTTGTCTGGCACAGCATCACCTGAATGTGACTGTATTGTTGGAGAGTAAGTCAGGATGAGCTACCTTGGTCATCTCTGCAAAGCAACTCCGAGTTCGGGTTTGTCTCACACGGTGTCAAGTTGTCACAGAAACACAAAATCACAGAATGGTTTGGGTTGGAAAGGACCTTGAAGAACACCCAATTCCAGCTCCCCTGCCATGGGCAGGGACACCTTTCCCCAGACCATGATCATGGTCCTGAATTCCCTTCACCTCTAAGTGTAAGGAATTCCAAGTGTGAGGAATTAGGATTTTAGTCATCACAGGTTTTGAATCTTTTACTGAAATTGAGGACCCTTTATTCTGAAATCTCCCTCACAGATCAGTATGATGGAACCATCGAAACTTTTGCTTAGAACATGATTTGGTAAAAATGAGAGTTTCTTTACTTTTTTCTTTCTTTTTCCTGGAAAAAACAATCTAACACAGCTACTGCATGGAATAATTTTCTAAATGAAGACAGCATTTCATTCAGTCTCCATCAGAAGATGCACCTGGGGATTTCAGAAGGTGAGCAAAGTAATAAATGAGAAGGAAAGAAAATAAAGCCAACATTTTTATCACAGTTCAGCGACAATAGAAAAAGATATATATGTAAAATGATTGGAAAATTAAGCCGATATAACAATGGCTCTGAAAGAAACATGAACTAAAAATTACAATGAAAAAAAGGATAAAATGCAATGGAAACAAGAACAAGGGTTCAATCAACTCCTGCAAATGCAAATCAAGACATTTAACATTTTGAAGAAGAGCAATATAAGGCAGCAGGAAGAATTTGTAGACAGGAACACATTCTGGGGACCTGATGGATTCCACCTGAAAAGCAATTCAGTTATGCTAACCTCAAAAGAAATATTTAGAATGAGTCATGGCTCCATCTGGCTTCTCTGCATACAGAACAGGTACTGGTAGCCATGAACTTTTAATCTTAAAATATCAAGAGAACAAATCCCTGTCAGAGGCATTCTGAGTGTACCTATGAGAGGAAAACTGTGCTGCTAAGAGTACTTTAGCAGGTTGCAATCATGCCCTGGGAATTTAGATCCCAGGAGTTTAGGTCTTACATTCTTAAGTGCTGTCAGAATAAAACCAGAATCAAAAAAATTACAGCTAAGAAGAAGAATTCAGAGAGGGTTGTCATACGTATTGTAGCCAAACATAAGAATAAGACAGGGGAACAAAGTTGATTACAACAAATCCCCAGGACGTTTCAAATATTTACCTTTTTAGTTATTGATAAACCAACACTCAGCGAGGAAAGTTTGACATGTCAGAGTTCACACTGAGTTGCTTTGTGACAAAAGAGGAGATAATCACCTGTTTTGTCAGACAAAATGCCATTAATATCCAGCCAGGATGAGATGCATTTGACATGTTTGAATAAACAACTGTTATCATCTCCCTCAGCCCTCCAAAATGAACAGTGCTGTAAACCTCTTGTCTGCTTCTGGGCTGACCCATGCACAAGGCAGACTTGTGGGCAAGAAAATGGGAGAAAGAACAGGTAAATTAAGAAAGAAAGTTTTCAACAGCACATAGGATGGCCAAAAAAACCCACCTGCCTAGAAGAGAAGTGTCCAAACCCTTAGTGAACAGTTAAGACCTATCTCCTCACTGTCTTTACTGAATATATGCCTTAAATGACAAACCTGTGAGTGCCACGCTTGACTATCTCCCTGTCTGCCAGGTGTCTCTGTGATATCTGCTTCCAGTGGCAGCTCTGTCAGACCCCTGGCTTTTGGGTCCTGATTAGCCTCACACCAAGCTGCCACCTTGTGTCACACCTTAAGGCACCCCATCAGTCAGCCATAAGTATTGCAAGGCTTCTAATATAGATATTGTAATGCTTTTCCTCCAGGAAAAGGCTTTCCTGTTCCATGTAATCAGACATTGTGAATGCAAGATATCTGGTTTCCAACCAGATATTTTTTTCTCCCTTGCTGCTCATCAGTAGATCTGTGTAGACAAGGTAAATTTCTGCCTTATTTCTCATGTATAGATTCCTCCTGCCTGTGTATTCTTCTCATTTTTATGAAGTTCAGTCATGTCTTTCAGGTAAGTTTGGTGAAAAAGCTCATACTACAAGTCTTTGCAATTCTTTTAAGAAGAGAATGTTTCACAGGAAAATGGCAGTTTCTGTGGAACTTCATTTAAGAAAAGTGTTTCAGACTGACATAAATACTTCTTTTGTCGAAATTTTAATTGCTTACATAAAGATATTCATATATAGAAATGTATATTATATACATGTAAGTGTATTTATTTCTTCTCTATATGCATAGATATATATGTATGTTAACACATATGCACACAAATAGAGAGCAAAAGAAGACAAGAAACCAAACTATTTTTCATAGTAATATCACGGGCTATGAAAACTGCATTTCTAAACTTGTTCTATATCAGACCTATCTATTCCAGGACAAATATCCATGATAGAGATAAGTTCATCCTGACTGGTGCATTTTTTTTTTTAATATTTAATCATGTGAAACCGCTAAAGTTCTTGTTTTCATCTCAGTGCAGAAAGGATATTTTACCACTAATTTTCACAAAAAAGTAAAAATTTTTTTCTTTCTCTACTGTTGAATATCATTAATGACCAGCACGGCAAACGTTGACCCCTTCCACTTACACTCATACCTTTCATTCTCTCCTTGCTTAACTTTTCATTATTAATTTCCATCTTCAATCAGCAGTGAAGAGGGTTACTTAAGGTACATATTATTTTATATATATATTTATATATATGGTACATTTATTTTATATATATATTTATTTTTACAGGAAATTTACTTCAGTACATGGCTCTGTAAAATAAAAGTGAAACAGGTCATGAAAAACAAACCACGGAAAAGGAGGATTATTTAAATAGAAATAAACCAAATAACTTTCCAAATGAAAAAAGTGAATAAAATAATGAAACGAAAAAAAACCCCTAACAAATCAGGAGGTAAGCTAAAATTTGGCAAAACAGAGTTGCAGAAACTATTCAAAAATATCACAGGATTTTTTTCTGTGTGGGATATTCCTTCACTGTCAGGGAATGAACCTGTCTTGCTGCTACCAGTGTTCAGTCCCACAGGAGGCACCGCAGCGTGCAAAGATGTCGAGGTGTTTGATGTCAGTGGGAGAAAACCAAACTAATTACTGCAAGCTACTCGTTCCCCTGCTTTGATTTTTTGTTAGGATCCATTAAACTTCAGTTAAGTCACACACTCAGAGAGGTGTCAGAGTGAACCCAAGACCTCAGAAACATGTGGAACACACCCAGCTCAGGGACACCTCACCCCCAGCTGCTTCTCAGGAGCATCATTAAGAGATGGTGATAGTACATTTGATATTTAAAACTAATCCATCGTCCTGGGCAATGCAAACTGAAAAGGGAGAAGACATGAAGAAGGTAAAAATTGCATATAGACTACAGAATTATTCAAGCAGTTCACAAATTAATGCACAAGATTTGAGGTAGAATTAGAGGTCCAAAGATATTTTATTTACTGGCCCCATAAGGCTGGAGAACAGTGAGGCTTAAAGTACAGACAGTCTGAAATCTTCATTTAGACAGCATTAAATACATGCAGACAAGTGCTACATTTAAGTATTAGAGAAATATTTTAGTTTCCAGTGTCCCTTAGGGCTAGTAAAATTCATATCTGAAAAATCACTGAGAACATTCAATCAGTTAAAGACAGATTTGCAATCTCCATCAATAACGTCTCCCTCTCCTTTATTTTCAGTTTTAGAGATTAAAGTTTCCCCCATGGAAAAAAACAATTCTCCTCATCAGCCTCTTGATAAATAGGTGTATTCTCCATCCACTGCAGGCTGCTCAGTTCTCCCATCAAAGAGATTCTGTTGAAACATGTTTTCATGTTGTTTTGAAATCAGCATGAAGATGTGGAATTAAAAAACCCCACATGCTGTTCTTCTCACTGTTCTTTGATCACCTCTCCATGGCTATTTTTCTAGGGTCGCACAAAAAGTCTGACTTGGTGAGGGAAAAAAAAAAGAAACCACGAAAAGGATGCTATTCTGGCTGAGAGCACAGGAAGCTCCCGAGAGAACCAGCTTCAGTTCCCCCTTTATTACAAGCTGGCCTTGTTCCTGTAGGCAAATCCTTTAAATGAGACATTCTAAAAGTGTTTTACTACCAACAACTGGGGACAGACACTCAAAAGTGCTTCAAAAACGGTAGGCTGTAAACACACAAAAATCCCCCAGCCTGGAGGACTTTTGTAACTTTGATTCTTCAAGTTCAGTTTTGCAGTCTTCTCTTTTGAAATCAGTTGAGGATAACTGGTTTTATTGCAAAATCACAGGCTGTCCCTTTGTTTTCCCCATTTTTAAATTAAAGATAAGAAAAAATACACCAGCTCTGGGCAAATATGATATCATTAATCCTGGTTAATGATATCATTAAGCTGTTCAAGATCTGTGGACCGAAAGCACCTACAGGTACTCTTCATTCAGGTACGTATCCAAACCCAGTTGATTCCCTAATCCCTAATTCAATCTCTAACTCCAAATGTCTCAGGGTGCTTATTTGAAACCTCCCTGAGAGTCTTTCAAGACCTCTGACATGGCCCCACACAACATCCTTGCTGCTAAATTGGAAAGATACGTGTTTGATGGATAAGGAATAGGCTGGATGGTGACCATCCAAAGAGTTGCAGTTAACAGCTGCCATGGATGAGTAGCAAGTGGTGTCTCTCAGGGTCAGTACTGAGACCAGATCCATCCAATATCTTCATTAGTGACAGGAGCAGTGGGAGTTAATGACAGCCAGTTTGTGGATGATGCTGAGCTGAGCAGTGCAGTTGGCCCTTCGGAGGGAATTGTTGCCACCCAGAGGGACCTGGATGGGCTGGAGAGGCGTGAACACTGAGAAATTCAGCCAGGCCAAGTGCAAGGTCCTGCACCTGCACCAAGGCAGCTGCAGGTGTCCGTATGGATTGGGTGATGAATGGATTGAGAACAGCCCTGTGGAGAAGGAACTGGGGATATTGGTAGATGGAGAATTGGACGTGAGCTGGCTTCGTGCACCTGCAGCCCAGAAATCCACTTGTACCATGGGCTATGCGAAAAGAAGTCTGGCCAGCAAGTTGAGGGAGGGATTTCCTTGAAGAAGACCTTGCCTCTTCATCTAGGAAATTAATTCCAGATGTTTTGGTTCATTTGAAGGCTCGTTTTTATGAAATTCTTAGAGGAAGGAGGGCTTTTCTAGATGGAGGAGATTCTGCTTGTTTCAAATGTCAACTACCTTATACGTATGGAATTTGAACAGTGCCTGAAAAAATAGCATTAGTGCTCTGTTCTGTAGTCATGTAATCTTCGTTATTTTTACATAACAATTGTAAATAAAAGAAAAATCTATCCTATCAAAAATGAATCCCTGTATTTCTATGTTTATACCTACTGGATGCTGTGGTGAATTGCTCTAAAACAAGGAGTTCCACAGCTTACTTGTTACCCTTCTCTCTGCTTTTATGCCTTCATTTCTTGTGCATTTAATTTACCTATAATAATTTAAAGATAACCTGATAAACAAAAATAACAAAAAAAACACCCCAGCTTTAGTAACCTCTATAGGTTTACACCATGAAAGATCAAAATAATTAAGCAATATAAAATTGCACTGTATATTATTAATGTATCTATAATTAATCCACCCAAGCAGTGCTAACCAATGATAAAAGTTTTTCCACCACCACCCTTGAAAACAACAAAGGTTGGTTTGTTAATTAAAAGCAGCAAAGGGCTTTTTTTAACTTTTATTTTTTAAAATTCTTTAATTGACACAGTGCAGCTCTGCCCTGATCACAAAGCAAGGTGTGTGGAAGCAAGGTGTGTGGCAGGAGGTCTCAGTGTGCTCTTTCATCAGAGAGAATTTATTAAGATGAGGTGTATTTTTTGTTGCTGGACCTTGTTTCACAGAAACACAGCAAGCAGCAATAAACTCCAAACCCATGAGCAGATTGCAATGCACCCAAACACGGCCATTCAGTCAAATCATAACAAGATTTGTATGGTCCTTCAGAGAGTTTTACAAAGAGCAATTCCAATATGAAACAACTTTAGTTTGTTTGTTACTCTGATTTAAAAGAAAAAAAATATGAACGGTTTAGAGGTATTGCAGTGATAAAACAAAAATATCAGCATTGTTTTGGGTGCTTGCTGATATTCCCTCTTCATTTTCCTATTCTGCACCAATTTTTTTGATAAAAAACTGATGGTATTGTTTTTCAGCAATTGTATCTAGTTGAACATATTTTCTTCTGCCCTGGGGAAGACACAGAGCGATATACCATTCATCTAGAAACAACACTGGTTGGCCTTATACAGCTTTGTACATGAAATTTTCAGACCCTTTCATTGAGCTCAAAGAATTGCCCATCAAGACCCAAAAAATTAGAGGGTAATGCACTCGGGGCGGGG